>JASEVX010000001.1:86204750-86463046 GCA_031761405.1 Serripes groenlandicus
ATATCCATGAGATCTCGGTTCCTGTCAAAAACCACCCACAGATCCGCCTATGCATGACTGGATGATGGCCCTTGAAATGGTCAAAATTGCTATAAAAGAGCTTGTTAACACGATACAGTCTTCACTTTTGATTGTATCTCAACCAAACTTATACAGTAGTTAGATATCCATGAGAGCTCGGTTCCTGTCAAAAACCACCCACAGATCCGCCCATGCATGACTGGATGATGGCCCTTGAAATGGTCAAAATTGCTATAAAAGAGCTTGTTAACACGATACAGTCTTCACTTTTGATTGTATCTCAACCAAACTTATACAGTAGTTAGATATCCATGAGAGCTCGGTTCCTGTCAAAAACCACCCACAGATCCGCCCGTGCATGACTGGATTATGGCCCTTGAAATGGTCAAAATTGCTATAAAAGAGCTTGTTAACACGATACAGTCTTTTAATTGTATCTCAACCAAACTTATACAGTAGTTAGATATCCATGAGAGCTCGGTTCCTTTCGAAAACCAGCCAGATCTGCCTATGCATGACTGGATTATGGCCCTTGAAATGGTCAAAGTTGCTATAATAGGGCTTGTTAACACGATACAGTCTTTATTTTTTATTGTATCTCAACCAAACGTATACAGTAGTTAGATATCCATGAGAGCTTGATTCCTTTCGAAAACAAGCCAGATCCGCCCCATGCATGACTGAATTATGGCCCTTGAAATGGTCAAAATTGCTATAATAGGGCTTGTTAACATAATACAGTCCTTATTTTTGATTGTATCTCAATCAAACTTATACAGTAGTTAGATATCCATGAGAGTTTTGTTCATTTCTAAAAAACGGCCAGATCTACCCATGCATGGCTGGATTATGGCCCTTGAAATTGTCAAAATTGCTATAATACAGCTTGTGAACACAATAGAGCTTCCATTTACTATCTGATCTTCACCAAACTTAGATGGTATTTGAATATTGATGACATATTGGTTCCTTTTGAAACAAGCCAGATCAATGCCAGTAGAGCATAGGCCCTCATGGGCCTCTTGTTTTGCAAACTTCAAGGATTGGAAGAAATATTGAACGGAAACAATATCACAGGCTCTTTTTAAAAAACTTTACCCAAATTTAACCAATCTACAGCAGACAACTTTGAAAATATCTTTGCAAGCTCACTTTGGTACAGCATGTTTCCTATTTTAATATATCTATAGGTGCTACCTATTTACGAAAAAACGCAAGATAATTATAAACAAAAATTAAAGAGCATACTTTGGCCATAAAAAAGGATTTATAAGTAATTGACTAGACAATACTAATGTTAATGTCATGTTTCGTGCATTATCAAAAAAATATTTGGAATTCGTATTGCTGTCGTCTATTATTACGAACAGAAAATAATAAAGTAAAGACTTTCAAAAAATCAAGGAATACATTTATAATGAACGAGGTTAAAACATGATGGCCAAGATGATCCTTAATCGATCACCTGCATTATGGTAAAGAAGCAAAAAGATCAGCCCTTTGCTGATGCCACCTGGCGACTGCCTTTTTCAACCAGTCAATATGACTGGAACAAATGATGTAAGGCGTCACATTTCTGCTAAACCCTTTCCCTATTAGATACGGTTTATGGGGCCTTTGCAACAGACGATTTGGGGAAAGATTGTCGCTAAAAGAACAATTACTCCTTATGAGAAAGTTATCCTTTTGCCACAATGTTTGATAAATAGCTCATGTATAGGAATTTGGGGTATTTCATGTTGATACCACTTTTTTGCGGGAAACGACGTCGCTCCATTGACGTTACGCCAAGATGAAGTGTTACGGAAATGACATCACGTCCTTCTTTGGCTACGATACAGTCAAAATTTAGTTTCGGGCGTAGAAGTCTAATGCTGTCGGAAAAACATATTTCTTACAAAGTTCCATTTATTTTTAACTTTTCGTACAAATGTTAATCCCCACAAAACACAGCACTTTAATGATCTTAAATGTCGATTTAAAAAAAAAAAAGGTTAAAAAGACGACAATAATTTTAAAAATCCGTGTTTTTCGTGTCATTTTTATACATACCCAAAATATCGATTTAAAAAAATATATTAAAAAGACGACAATAATTCTTTTTCAATCCGAGTTCCATTTATTTTTAACTTTTCGTACAAATGTTAATTCCCATAAAACACAGCACTTTAGTGATCTTAAATATCGATTTAAAAAAAAAAAAAAAAAAAAGACGACAATAATTTTAAAAATCCGTGTTTTTCGTGTCATTATATACATACCCAAAATATCGATTTAAAAAAATTTATTAAAAAGACGACAATAATTTTTTTTCAATCCGTGTTTCTCGTCTCATTTTATACATACCCAAAATGGCGGCCCCCATGGATTTGGCCAGTTTCATTTCAGAAAGCTTCATGGGTTATTGAAAAAAAAAAAAAAAAAAAAAAAAATTCTCACACCCGTTAACCATAAGCGAAAAACCCCATTCATGGGTTTTTTTCGTATTACTCAGTTTACCGTAGCTCAGTCAGTAGAGACACAGGCTGTTAATCCAGGGGTTGTGAGTTCGAACACCAGCTTGGCCTACATTCCTTCCGACATTTGACATGACTACCACCAATGGGCTTTCAGACTATGTGGAAAAGCAGCCATTTGCTTGTGAAGTACTGGTATGAGAAAGCCAAGAAACATATGAGGAGTTGAACTGGCTGCCGTGATATGACTGAAAGATTGATGAAAATGGTGTTAAACCCCAATTAATCAATCAAACTATTTTGTTCATCTAATACCCTTCTTCTCATTATATACTAAATAGGCTGAGTGTAGCCTATGTTTTGGGGTAAAAAGTATCAATTTTGATGTATTTTGGTTGTATTAGAGAATTGGACATTGTTGGTTAAGTTACAGGTCAATTTGACAGAAAATCCACATGCTTAGGCTGATCCGGATCGATACTTTACGCAGAGTCCACACTGTTGGTTTGATCGCAGGACTGCTCAAATTATAGGAAAATCTAGTTAACACTCTGGAAGCCGCATGTTTTACTTGAGCATGTTGAAACTTTCTCAGAATATTTGCTTGTATGATATCTAGCCTTAGTTCGAATATGTGTCAGATCCAGTAAAGAACTAGGTCACTTAGCCAAACAGTTTAAATTATGTGACTTGTACGAAAGCCTATTAGGACCATCTGAGAAAAAAGAAATATTGTAAAGTCGTAATAACGCGAAAAAAGGCGTTATAATGCGAAAAAAGGCGAAGTAACGCGAAACAAGGCATAATAACGCAAAGTAAAGGCGTAATAATGTGAAGTAAGGCGTAGTAACGCGAATAACGGCATTATAACGCGAAAAAAAAGGCGTAATAACGCGAAATTAAAGGCGTATTAACGCTAATAAAAATCGTTATAACGCGAAATAAAGGCGTAATAACGCGAAAATAAACGCGTAATAAGGCGAAATAAAGGCGTTATAACGCAAAATAAAGGCGTAATAACGCGAAAATAAACGCGTAATAACGCGAAATAAAGGCGTTATAACGCTAAACAAAGGCGTATTAATTCTAATAAAAGGCGTTATAACGCAAAATAAAGGCGTAATAACGCGAAAATAAACGCGTAATAACGCAAAATAAAGGCGTTATAACGCGAAATAAAGGCGTAATAACGCGGAAATAAACGCGTAATAACGCGAAATAAAGGCGTTATAACGCTAAACAAAGACGTATTAATGCTAATAAAAGGCGTTATAACGCGAAAGAAAGGCGTAGTAACGCGAAAATAAAGTCGTAATAACGAAAAAAAAAAAAAAGGGCGTTATAACGCGAAAAAAGGCGTAATAACGCAAAATAAAGTCGTTATAACGCCTTTTTAGCTATATATAAATCGATTACTGCTTTGAAGACTCTTTTTCAACCATGGATCTACGACCCAGATCAACCAATTCGCTATGTTTGAAACACATGGCGTATTGGCTGATCTGGGTCGTAAATCGTAGCTCAACCACTCAAAACACATAGCGAATTGGTTGGTCTGGGTTGTAGGTCAGCCACTCAAAGCACATAGCGGATTGGCTGATATGGCTCGCAAATCTTAGCTCAGCCAATGAAAAAACATACTTAGTTGGTTGATCTGGGTCGTATAGATCGCAGCTAAGTCAATGAAAAAACATAGCGAATTGGTTGATACGGGTCATAGACCGTAGTTCAACCACTCAAAACACATAGCTAATTAGTTGATCTTGGTCGTAGATCGTAGCTCAGCCACTGAGAAAAATAGAAAATTGTTTGATCTGGGTCTTAGATAGTAGCTCAGCCACTGAAATAAAGATTCGAATTGGTTGATCTGGGTCGTAGATCGTAGGTGAGCCAATATACAAACATAGCGAGTTGGTCGATCTGGGTCGTCGATCGTAGCTCAGTCACTGAGAAAAACATGGCGTATTGGTTGATCTGGGTCGTAGATCGTAGCTGAACC
Source organism: Serripes groenlandicus (assembly GCA_031761405.1). Taxonomy (NCBI): domain Eukaryota; kingdom Metazoa; phylum Mollusca; class Bivalvia; order Cardiida; family Cardiidae; genus Serripes; species Serripes groenlandicus. The sequence continues at coordinate 86,209,227 of JASEVX010000001.1, forward strand.
ACTCAAAAGACATAGCGAGTTGGTTGATCTGGGTCGTAAATCGTAGCTCAGCCAATGAAAAAACATAGTGAATTGGTTGATCTTCAAAGCAGTAATCGATTTATATATATAACTAAAAAGGCGTTATTACGACTTTATTTCGCGTTATTACGCCTTTTTTTCGCGTTATAACGCCCTTTTTCCGCGTTATTACGACTTTATTTTCGCGTTACTACGCCTTTATTTCGCGTTATAACGCCTTTTATTAGCGTTAATACGCCTTTGTTTAGCGTTATTACGCGTTTATTTCGCGTTATTACGCGTTTATTTTCGCGTTATTACGCCTTTATTTCGCGTTATTACGCTTTTTATTAGCGTTATTACGCCTTTAATTTCGCGTTATTACGCCTTTTTGTTCGCGTTATAATACCTTTATTCGCGTTACTACGCCTTACTTCGCATTATTACGCCTTTACTTTGCTTTATTATGCCTTGTTTCGCGTTACTTCGCCTTGTTTCGCGTTACTTCGCCTTTTTGTGCATTATAACGCCTTTTTTCGCGTTATTACGACTTTACGATATTTTTTTTTCTCAGATGGTCCTAATAGGCTTTCGTAGACTTGTGTTGTAACTTTCCAAAAAAAAGAACAGTTGACCATCTTTTCCCCCCTCATACAATGGGTACCGTCTTACAGCACTTTCAGTGCTTTGATTCTTATATTCTGTCGTAACGTTATTACATCTTGTGCTATCTGTGGTAACTTTATATGATGTGCAAACTTTGTTATATGTTGTGGATAGTTTAAGCAGGGTGATATTCCGCCTTGACACCGGAAATTAAAGCGCGAATGTACGGAATGTGGCGGTAATGTGACCCGTAACGTTGAGGCTAGATACAATTCGATAAGCCGGCTAGAAACAATTAGATAAGCCTGTGTCCACTTACTGCCGTAAATTTACCACTTGGAAATCATTTTCATAAAGACGCGGTGCTTGCATTTTACCGGTGCATGTTGAAGAAAATCTCCTTTGCAAAATAATCCCGGGCATAGCTCATGATGTAACATAACAAGCACAAGATGTAAAGATACATCTACATACTATAACTATAAGCCTTATTCGCATAGGAGTACAGAATACAAATAAGTATGGACATGATATAATATTGTGTGCACATAATCTAATAAAGTATGGACATAATATAATAACGTATGGACATAATATAATAAAGCAAGCACATGATATAAAGATATATCTACATAATATAAAGATTTATCTACATAATACAAAGATGTATCTACATAATATAAAGATGTATCTACATAATGTAAAGATGTATCTACATAATATAAAGATGTATCTACATAATATAAAGATGTATTTACATAATATAAAGATGTATCCACAAAATATAAAGATGTATCTACATAATGTAAAGATGTATCCACATAATATAATAAAGTATGGACATAATATAATAAAGCAAGCACATGATATAAAGATGTATCTACATAATATAAAGATGTATCTACATAATATAAAGATGTATCTACATAATGTAAAGATGTACCGACATAATATAAAGATGTATCTACATAATGTAAAGATATACCGACATAATATAATACAAACTGTCAGAATATAAGTACAAAACCACAACACATAACCATATACTGACATAATATAAATATGTTTGCACAACATGTAAAGATCATTGTAAATAATGTAATAACAAACAGACATAATAATTGAGTTTCATCACGTCTAAAGACAGTGCCGGCGTTCCATATCAACCTGTTACTTTGCTTTATTAAAAATAGAGTTAACCCAATACAATACATGCGATAGACGACTTTGGACCAACACTATAAATTCAAATTATATAGTATACGCGAGAACATTTTGGAAAAAGCAGATCCACCAACATAGGACCGTAAGTAAGCGTGTTTAGTGGCTTTGGTAAACATCTTCATGAAGATCTCACTGCGTCCGGGGTACATTTGCCGAGCCAGTGTCATGACAGCTAGGCAATCTACGGGGTTCTTGAAGATGACTAAATAATGACAATTTCTCCTCTGGGTAGGATCTTTGTTCCCAAATAAATTTTGGTTTATTCCAATTACACTTAAGGATCTATGGTGGGACCCCTCTGTGTATAAGTCAGTAATGCGTTTGTCTTTGCCAACTTCGGTAAACAAATCATCAATGACAAGCAGGTTGTTGACTCTCGGATCAAAGAAATCGTTCTGGAATGCCTTGCATAAACTGTACTCGAGGTGAGACTGAGGTCTGGATGACCGTATACAGGCGTTGCCATCGCTTATACAGCCATACGATTCTCTGTATGTTAGGTTGAATTCTAGTGGTGTGGTGTTGTAACAGGTCTTTCGTAAAAGTAGTTTTCCCACAGGCTGAAATATATCAAAGAGAGTATGTTTAATATACAATAAGATATTGATACTAGCAAGTCACTATTACAAATACAATCTGGTAATATTGCGATACTAGCTAGTAGTTATTTACAAATCATTTTAAAAGAAAGATTAACAAAGTACCTGTAGGTCCCGAGATCATCATGGTGAAAGGGTGCTGCAGTATCATAGCCTTATCGCCCTGTGCTCCTCCCAAATGCGATCCCGGCGCTCCCAAATGCGCTTCCGGAGGAGAAGGAGGAGGAGGAGGAGGAGGAGGAGGAGGAGGAGGTGCTCCATGAGGAGGAGGCGCTCCCTGTGCTCCCTGTGCTCCATGAGGAGGAGGAGGAGGAGGAGGAGGAGGAGGAGGAGGAGGAGGAGGAGGAGGAGGAGGAGGAGGAGGAGGAGGATACGCTCCATTGATTCTGCCATGCGTCTGCTTCCAATGTCTTGACATGTTATCACTCCGTGTGAATCCTTTGTAACACCCTGAACACTTATACATGTTATCCTAATGGAGGTCGGCTACCAAATGATCATATAGGGGGTCTGTAGTCATGTTATAAGTCTAGGTACATACTGTCAGCCAATCAGAATACATTATAGTACCAGTCATGCGCAGTTGCGTTTAATATGTCTTTATATAAGGATCATTCGCTAGCTCTTATCATTTGACTTCAGATCGACAAGGAGGAAAGACGTTCCCGCATTCTTGAACAAAAGAGAAATTTCAGAAGCCTCTGCACAGTGAGTATTTTCTTAGTCTCGCCTGGCTTTTTCTTAGTCTCACCTGACTTCTTGGCCTCACATGGCTCTGTTATTATTTTCGCCTGGCTCTTTCCGTGGTGTTTAGACTTACATGTATTTGACATAAATATTTCATTTTCTTCAGGTCATCAACCAGAGTTGACATGGCTTACCAGTGTGAACAATGTGGGGCTAGCTTTTCCAAGCTGAGTCAGCTTAAACAGCACCAACGGACAGAAGACCATTGGAAGAAGCACTCCTGTGATGTTTGTGGAAAGTGGTTTACACGAAGGAATAACTTGGAACAGCACAAAAAGAAACATATTGCTTCAAACAATCTACACTGTGAAGACTGCGGTCAGGTGTTTAGTCGACCTTATACGCTCAACAGACATAAAGAGCGTGTGCATCAAGTGGGTGGAGGACAGAAAAGACCAGTAAGTGATACGGACGATGGTCCAGTGGCAAAAAGACTGAAAAAAGATGACGACCCTCGACAGTTTTATACAGTTTCAAAACTCAAGGAACAACACATGAAGAAGTTCAGAACAACGGCTTCTACTTACAAGGTCAAACTTAAGGACCTGGAAGTGAAGGAAGATGTGCATGCGACACTAAAACTACTATTTACCGCCATATTTTCTGATCTGACGAGAGGATCCAAGTCAGAGGATTTAGTAAGACTGACTGTCCAAAGTCCGTCTCTGGACTATCCCATTGTTATCCCTTTCTTACGGATAACAGAACTGACCGCGGATCGATTTATCTCAGATAGAGCGCGTGCTACAGTCCAATGAAGATTTTACCATCGACGAGTCTTTGATCTTTGAAGTGACTCTGGTGGACATGCCTGTTGGTGGTACTCGGAAAAGATGCAGATACGTCAACACGGAGAAATTTCTACTATATAAAAGATGTATCATACAAATACAGAATAAGGATGATCTTTGCTGTGCTAGAGCCATTGTGACTGCAAAGGCGAAATTGGATAACCATGAAAAATGGAACAGCATAAGACTGGGAAAAGAATTGCAAGAAGAACTGGCCAAACGCTTGCATGAACAAGCAAGTGTCCCTTTGGAAAAATGCGGTGTAGCAGAGATCAAAAAAATTCAAGAGGTGCTACCAGACTATCAGATATCTGTGGTCTCCAAAGAATATTTCAATGGCATAACATACAGTGGACCAGAGGCAGAAAACATGATTTATTTGTATCATCATGACGACCATTATGATGTAATAACCAGCATGTCAGCATTTCTAAGCAGGAACTACTTTTGTACGCAGTGCACCAAAGGTTATAATCATAAGGAACAACATGCGTGTAACAGTGTATGTCACAATTGTCGAAAAGTGCATGACGTATGTGACGAGCCATGGATTGACTGTGAAGAATGTAATCGATTTTTTCGAGGAGAGCAATGTTATGACCTCCACAAGAGCATGACAGCTCAAGGAAATACAACGTGTAAATTGATCTACAGATGCAAGGAATGCCGGAAAACGGTCAACAACAAGTTGGACAAAAATCACAAGTGTGGTCAAATCTACTGTGCTGTGTGTCAGGATTTCTTTGAAGAAGGCCATCGTTGCTACATGATGCCAGAGGAGGACAACTTTGAAACTGAACACATGTCACTAGAAGAGATAGCTATAGATGAGATCGAAAATGCACAAACTTTCATCTTCTTCGACTTTGAGTGCACTCAGCAAGATCTGATACAGTGTAACAGAGGATATACTCCCGACGCCTTTGGAAAATGTCAGAATTGTTTTAAGTCTAGCTGTGGTAGCTATGAACACAGTCCAAATCTCTGTGTGGCTCAAAAAGTATGTACAGCGTGTATGGATAAAACCGAGGAATGTGAACAATGTGGTCCGCGAGAACATGTTTTCAAGGGTGAAAGCACACTGAATGATTTCTGTGAGTGGCTCTTCTCGGGGACTAACTACGACTCAACGGTTTTATGTCATAACTTCCAAGGCTACGATTCATTTCCAATATTGCAGTATCTTTACAAACATGCTATCCTTCCCACCATTGTACCTAATGGCGCAAAAATCATGAGTCTCACCGTACGGTCGTGCAAAATCAAAATGATTGATTCTATCAACTTCTTGCCCATGGCACTGGCAAAACTGCCCGATATGTTTGGCTTCTCTGAACTGAAAAAAGGTTATTTCCCTCATTTATTTAACAAAAAGGAAAACCAATCCGTGGTACTAGATACACTGCCCAATATTCAGTATTACAATCCCGATGGCATGAAGCCAGAAGACAGACATACATTTTTAGAATGGTATGATAAGCATACACACGACGGATTTAATGTCCAGTCTGAACTGCTAGGTTATTGTAGGTCGGACGTGGACATTCTACGACGTTGCTCTCTGAAGTTTCGTGACGACTTTATGGATATCACTAACATTGACCCTTTTTCCCAGTGCATTACTATCGCCTCCGCATGCAATTTGGTGTTTCGGACCAACTTCCTACAAGCTGAAACCATTGTCCTGATCCCTCATCATGGGTACAATCCAGAGCAAAAACAATCCAGGAAAGCTCTACAATGGTTGAAATACATTTCATATACTGAAGGTCTTGACATTCAGCATGCTAGAAATGGTGGTGAGAAATGTATTGGCTCTTATCTCTTGGATGGTTACCATGAAACAGAGTCTGGTGAAAAGGTAGTATTGAAATTCCATGGTGATTTCTGGCATGGAAACCCTGCTAGTTATTCGCGTTCTACAATTAATCCGGTGACACAAATGACCATGGGGGACTTGTATGACAGGACTCTTGAAAAAAAAGAAAGTATCTAGAAGACCTAGGGTATACATATAGATGCATTTGGGAAGCTGACTTTGACAAACAATGTCATGAGAATCCAGCTATGAAGTCATATATTGACAAACTGGAGCTGGTTACTCCATTAGAACCACGTGACGCATTTTACGGTGGTCGTACCGAGGCCTATACGTTGTACAAAGAGGCTACTGCTGACGAAGACATTGACTACTATGATGTAACATCTCTGTATCCGTGGGTGAATAAAACGGGGAAAATTCCGTTAGGTCATCCTGAAATTATCACTGAAAATTTTGACACACTTGACAGTTACGAAGGTCTTATCAAATGTAAAGTTATTCCACCAAGAGATCTTTTTCATCCTGTCTTACCTTGTAAAATGAACGGTAAACTACTGTTTCATCTTTGTAAGATGTGTGCTGAAAACCAATGTCAAGACAAATGTATACACACGGACGACGAACGTTCTATGACGGGTACTTGGGTGACAGATGAGGTTAAAAAAGCTTTGCATGGGAGGTATCAGATTGACAAGATATTCGAGGTGTGGCACTTTGATCAAGTATCGCAGTATGACCCATTGACTAAAACAGGTGGCCTGTTTACAGAGTACGTTAATACATTCCTGAAAATTAAACAGGAAGCCAGTGGGTGGCCTGACTGGTGTAAGACCGAAGAAGACAAGAGAAAGTATATAGGACTGTATCATGAGAAGGAAGGTATACTGTTGGACTATGACAAAATCCAAAAAAACAAAGGTTTGCGTGCACTTGCCAAACTGATGCTCAACTCCTTTTGGGGGAAATTCGGACAAAGATCAAACATGGCCCAAGTTAACATGGTTGACGACCCAACTATATACTTCGACAAACTGACTTCTGATAGAGAGGAGGTCACTTGCGTCAATTACGTGTCCGAAGAATTTGTTGAAATGCGCTGGAAATACAAACATGACTTTGTGGACTCTAATCCCAAAACCAATGTCATCCTTGCAGCGTATACAACTGCGCAAGCTCGGCTTAAGCTCTACTCTTACCTTGAAAATCTTGGCACTAGGGCACTCTATGCAGATACCGACTCAGTGATCTTTTCCACCCGAAAAGGGGAATGGAAACCTTCTTTGGGCGACTATCTAGGGGATCTGACCGACGAAGTTCCCAAAAACAGGATACTGACCTTCGTGACAGGGGGGCCAAAAAACTATGCATACAGAACCCAAAACCCAGATAAACTGTGTAATTATACCACCTGTAAGATCAGAGGGATCACTTTCAATTGCAAAAACATGTTAAATGTAAATTTTGACGTTATCACAGACTTCGTAACAAAACGTCCTAATGCCGTGGTGTCGATGGTGAATGCCCACAAAATCTCAAGAGTTAGAGATACTGCACAGTTAGTGACTAAGTGTGAAAGGAAGGATTATAAACTAGTTTTTGACAAACGTGTCATCGCAAAGAAGTATGTATCATACCCATATGGGTATTAGGTTACGTTGATGATACTCTTGTTGTTGGATTGTATAGATTGTGAATGAAAGCTTATTACATATTATGCTATAATGTATGTACACTATGTTTTGTTCATAATAATGTTAATAAAATGTATAAATATAAATCAATTGTATCTTCTTTTTGTTATTATAATTTGCACTGCAGCACAGGTTAATACATTTCCTGATGTCTACCTAACGAATCACCACGTATGAGGAATGCTGTTCAATCTTGTTTTGACTGACACGCTTCGATGGTGTTCACTATATACAAGGTCTACCTGGTCAAAAACGCGTCGTCTGCTATCTCGCGCTAAATATAGATGAGCCCAAGGTTACGGTCTGATGAGCCCGAAAATTGACTGCACCCAAACAAAATGGCCGCTTTACATAGGATAAAGAAGGTGACCTAGATCTATAGAGATGAGGTTAACTACTCACTGAGTTATCGAAATTCTACTCAGTTCGAATGTGTTCAGAGGAGATGTAAAGCCACTTTTGTTATTCTATGTGTGATAGCATATGAGATGTGTCTGGGTGAAATATAAATGGAGTCAGAGATCAAGAACAAGGCACCATGTATCCGTTTTTTATACGCGAAACGGTGTTTTCTTAAGATGCATCTTCATGTTGCGATAGCAAAGGACATTTGACCCCGACAAACTTTTTCCATAAATAAGTTCAGAGGTCAATGTTACAGTGACCCAAGTGTCAACACAGCGTCTTCCAAAGATGTATCTTTAATCTTTAATAACAAACTTAATGTAAATTCTTTATGCATTAGTAGGTAACTCCAGGAACGATAACATAGGAAGTATGGTTCGTACATTTTTATTCTTTAAGTGATATAACAGGTCAAGTTCACAATGACCGAATTATGTGTACGCGATATACCGTATCCGAAGATGTATTAGTATTGTAGCTAAGGAAAGTATCACACACTTTTTTTTATGAAACTTGGTACAAAGGTAATATGGCATCTCACTTAATTTTCAAACGAGAACTCAACCAGATTTCGTCAATGGCAGATTTAGCGGTATTTGTTTGGTATAATAGGGCCTACACGAACATTCCAGATCTGTTATATTTTTTGTTTTATTTGAGATATGGGCAAAGTTGTGTCTTAATTCTATGAATATGACAAAGCATTTGCCAACCATTTTGTTTTCCAATATGGCTGCCCTAAAACGTTAGAAGGTAAAGTTTCTTATAAAATCTTTGGAAACATAAAAAAATCGAACATTATGGTTTCGTGCAGTAATTTATACTCAAGTGCTCAATGTGATTGAATGTGATTGCATTTTTACTGTCGTCTATTGCTCAACTGGTAGCTAAGTCGATAGCAAATTGGTATGTCATTCCAGGGGTTGTGAATCCGAACCCGAGCTGGCAGTTTTCCATTCTGACAAAAGTCAATGCGATGACCATCATTTGTCTTCCACCGATAATCAGCCAGTTGGTTGTGAAGATTGATCGTATAATTACATACACATGTTGTATTTTAACACTGCAAAACACGACTTAAACATTCTTTTGTCGAATATAGAACATTAGGATCAGTCTGCAAAGACGTGTACGCTAAAACAAAAGATATTTATTTATGACTTTTTAGCAAACTTTATGTGAAATTACAGTCGATTGAGAGAAATAAGGGGTTAAACTGTTTATTTATCCTCTCTATCAATAGATCGTAGGAAAGTTCAGTGACGTAAACCACCGGTTCTATTATTAAGTCTATTTTTTTTATATGGAGCCGTGCCAAAAATAACGTAGTATGTAATTCCTAGTCGAGTATTTAATAATTACATCATACCTGTGTTTAAAGACCACCCATGGAATGCTAACAATCTGGTCTTTGTTCACAGGTGGTCTGTAATTACAGGGTCATTTATGTAGAAACTATGGTGAGTAGTTGGGAAATTAAAAGTTTGGCTGCTATAGTCACGGAGTGGTTAAACAAACGTGGTCTCTAGCACAGGTTTGACCATAATTCAGTTTAACCTTATTTATTGAACATCAATTAAGTCAATAAAAATAAATATATTTCTATATCTGTAATTGGTAATAACAGTTAACCATTCCCCACATACGATACATATGTAGCAGACGACTTTGAAAACATCGAGACAAACATATGAAAATATGAAAAAGTCGTCTGTGTTTAAACAGCTATCGCCGAAAAAAACAGAAACCTATACTATATTCAATTAAAGTTCATTCTTAAAACTACAAAAAAAAAGCACAAAAGACTCGCATATTGACATTCCCTATTGTTTTTAATTTTTGTTTTCGTCGATAGCTGTTTAACCTCAGTGTTGACCTAGATGTTAAACAAATGATCTAGATTGTAGACCAATCAAATGTTGTATTTAATGAATAATGTCAAAGAAGTAAAGGAAATGAAATGTTTTGATTGGTTCATAGTTAAATTGGCGATCCTACGAGAGGCACTAACAAGATGAAGTTTCAAAATGAAATGTTCTGTATACTAACTTTTAATTGTTTTCCTTAAGAAATAAATTTCTGAGAAACAAATCAGTGAAAACGTATGTTATTGTTTCTGTTGGCATTGTGGCGATTGTCAAACCAATCGCCACAAAAACTATAAAATGGATTGAGATGGGACTTGTTATTTCAGAAATACTATTTACTTTTAATTCTGACAGCATTTACGCACATATTAAACTATAGCTAGTTTATGTTAAAATTATCACGTGGGTTGACCAAATGCAATGTTGAACTTTCCTTACGGAATATGCAAGAACCCCCTATCTCACAAGTGTGTATAGTTGATTTTCACCATTGCAATTGGTACGCTTACTATTCGACTATTGATACCCTTGATTTGGGAGCGCAGCGTCCGTGTTAAATTTATTGTTAAGGGAGGTAAATCATGTCATGGATTTGAATAATCAACCCCAGTTATCTACCGATATATAGTGGACTAGGTCCTAAAGCATAAAGCATCCACCCTAACGTATGGTATACTGTTTCTAATTAAAGAAACAATTATCATTGGTATTGTAGATGATTAATATGCTCTCCCATGTCTCTAAGTCTGCTTTCAAAAGTTGTCTGTATTAATTGTACATGACTTAATTCGTGTTTTACAGTATTTATTTCGGACTTCCGGTTCTGCAATTTGCTTTTTACATTTACAACATCTTCTTTGAGCGGACTTACATTTCTTTTTATTAGTCTTCCGCCTTTGTTTCTGTAATGGCATCAAGGATCCACTGTGTGTTCTCTGATGGACCGGAGTTCAATTGAATATCAGATGTAATAGTAACAAGTGTTGGTGGTAGGATAAATAAAGGCCACCATACATTGTTCCTAACATAAGCGAATGACCATCAGCGGATAGTGAATAAGGAAAGCCATCGTAACAGTAACCGCTTGATAATGCATATGTCTCGACGATGGTGAACTGGGACAAGGTTACCATATAGGAACTAAGTGCAACAAAGAGCAATACTATACCACAGGCAAATGTTCTCAAATGGATATCTGTACCTCTAGTTTGGCCTTTTAATAACGCTCAGCTCGCAGAGATTTGACCCTGGGTTTGCAAACAAGTGATAACATACCCATGAGAAGACGATATACTACTGTATCGACCCCCATTGTTTACGTTTATGCTGGATGTCTGTTATAAATGGTGCGAAGGGGCTTGCATATATAGTTTACCAATACTGAGTACACATCACACAACTGACCGTATGTTTTGTTTATAAGTGTCCACTTTACACGATGTTTTATGCATACATGTAGGTAGACCGGTATAGGTAATATAGTACTCACTAAAGTCACGGTTCATCGGTCACTGTCTGTGTAACTTGGTAATAGCCATAACACTCAGGGTGAATTCCAAACCTTACCAGCACCAGGGTGAGTAGTAAAACTCTCCTTATTCTTCGAATATTATAGCAAACAAATACCTAAACCTCGACTTCAACAATCCAAAGACTCTTTCCGCTACCATTCTTGTCCGACTGTGCCAGGTTGGAGGCTTTTTCTTGTTGGGTTGCAGGTCGCATCTATAAGTAATATCATGAAAATTGTCATGTGCAACTATCAAATGCATCTACACGAACCGGCTGAAAAGTTATGTTTTATCAATCATTATGGTCAGTGTTAAAAGACTGTGTAATCTAAATGCATGTATTATACCATTATAGAAGTATATTGAGGTAAGATTACATGAACCAGTGTTTTATTGGAATAGAAAAATGTTTCTGCTATTTTCTGTATACTATGTTATTTGAAATGGTTTCATTTGCTTTCCTTCGGTGTGAGTACGTTTGGTTTCAATGCATAACCTGCATCTCCAAGCAGCCAACCAACAGGATTATGATCTAGCCATGTCTTCAGGCCACAGTTTTTAAAAACAGTATTGGCGTGTGTGGCCATTGGAAAACCACGTCGGTGAATCCGAAATTTGAAGATGTTTTATCTTCTTTATTCTGATGCACTAATATTGAAACGTTTAAACAAACTTGATCACACTATGAACATTTAAATAGTTGTCCATTGAATCCTATTTAAAAATAAGTTTTATATTACCCCCATCGTGGAGTTATAGGATGTCTACAATTTCATATGTTTACTAGATTGACGGGAAACACTTCTAACGTTTTGTATCAATACGTTATAAATGAAACATGTAAGAAGCTGCATATTATGTACGTAGTTATTTATGAAGTATGAGGTTCAAGCTTGCATTCTGTTGTCCCTAGTGATTGTACTAAGATTTACCTCTACATTGGAACATAGTTCCAGTACATTTCATCACACCTCATATCTGGGCTGACCACTGCTTGCACATTCATGGCATGAAATCCCTTTCTACTAACATAAATGTCCTCCTTCACTTTTGCAGCAATGATGGATATGACAGTCTCATCCACTGCACCAATGCAGTTGGACAGCCTGGCAACAGTATGTTTTATCACACGATTGTCTATTGCAACTACAACCTTACTAAGGGGAATTAGAAATTAAATTTGATTGGAGTTGCCCAAAGAATAATTTGATAGATGGTACCATACACATTGAATATCAACTAGAAATTGTTTTTAAAAATAAAATCACTGAAAGTGCTGTGGGACGGTACCCATTGTATGAGGGGGAAAAAGATGGTCAACTGTTCCATTTTTTGAAAAGTTACAAAACAAGTCACATAATTTCAAAAAATGTAAACAAAAAAGAAGAAATGCATACAGTTCAAATATTGATTTAAGACAGGGTTAACCTTATTTCCAGAGATCTATAATTAAACTCTTGAATTGTAGACAGTAGATACAGTTAGATAAACAAACACATTTGTGATAGGTAATTTATCACATGGATAAACTCTACAGCAGATGATTTGAAAATGTTTAACTAAAGATATTGGTAAATCTGTATTGATGAAACTAAAAGTATCGACGTGTGAGGAAAACATTGAGAAAACTGTCGAAATTTCTCATACCATCCATCTGTTGAAGATTAGACAACATGTGTCTGTAGTGTAGAAAGGGTAAAATAGTACCAGTAGCAAAGCTATTTATTATCTATAGTATCTAAAGAATCAACTTAATTTTAACACTCTTAGAAAAGAGTACCCCAAGAAACATTTGAGAGAAATGTGGTGACCAAAGTGTTTACAAGATATTTCTCAATATTGGCCTAGTGACCTAGTTTTTAACCAGACCATATTCGAACTTAGCCTAGATATCATCAAGATAAACATTCTGGTAAAGTTTCATCATGCTAGAGTTAAAAACATGGCTTCCAGAGCATTAACAAATATTTTCTTAAATTTGATCAAGGGACCTAATTTTTGACTCAACATGACCAATGTCTAAATTGGCCTGTATATCGTCAAGAAAAACTGTCTGACAAAATTTCAAGTCGCTAAAGTCAAAATTGTCTCTTAAGTGTTAAATCAAGATGGTCCTACAACTTGGCATAGTGACCTAATTTTTTAACAAACATTAACCATATTCAAACTAAATTTAATAAAAACAATCATTCTGACAAAGCTAAAAGTGTAGCTTCCAGAGTCTAAACAAGATTTTCTTCCTACTTGGCTTAGTGCCCTAATGTTTTATCCAAAATAACCAATATTTGAAATTGGCCTATCATCAAGACAAACTTTCTGACAAGGTTTCAAACTGCTCAATACAAAAATGCAGTGTCTATAGTGTTAACAAGATTTTTCTACAGTGTTTGGCTAAGTGACCTAGTTCTTTACTGGATCTGACACATATTCGAACTTAGGCTAGATATCATACGAGCAAATATTCTGAGGAAGTTTCAACATGCTCAAGTAAAACATGCAGCTTCCAGAGTGTTAACCCTTTCCCTCATATAGACGCCTTCTGACACCTCTACAGCAGACGGCTTTTTGAAAACATAGTGACAAAAGAATAAATTGCTCAAAACGAGCAATTTCTCCTTTTGCCACAATGTTTTCCACTTTTAGTCATAGGTTATCCATTCAATTATAGAGATTTTCTATATGTTGACAAAATATGTTCAGTCATCTGCTGCAGAATTGTCGTATGAGGGAAAGGGTTAACTAGATTTTCTTTAATTTGAGCAGTCCTATGAGCAAACCAACATTATGGACTCTGCGTAAAGTATTGATCCGGATCAGCCTAAGAATGCCACACAGGCTTACAAGGATAGACACATTTTACCTGTGGATTTTCTGTCAAATTGACCTGTAACTTAACCAACAATGTCCAATTCTCTTATACAACCAAAATACATCAAAATTTATACTTTTTACCCCAAAAAATAGGCTACACTCAGCATATTTAGTATACAATGAAAAGAAGGATATTAGATGAGGAAGTTTTCCAAGTCTCAAAGTATTAGGTAATAAAATAGTTTGATTGATTAATTGGGGTTTAACACCATTTTCATCAATCTTTCAGTCATATCACGGCAGCCAGTTCAACTACTCATATGTTTCTTGGCTTTCTCATACCAGTACTTCACACAACATTCTTTCCAAGCAACTGGCTGCTTTTTTCACATAGTCTGAAAGCCCATTGGTGGTAGTCACGTCAAATGTCAGAAGGAATGTAGGCCAAGCTGAGGTTCGAACTCACAACCCCTGGATTAACAGCCTGTGTCTCTACTGAATGAGCTACGGTAAACTGAGTAATAAAATAGGAAACATGCTGTACCAAAGTGAGCTTGCAAAGATATTTTCAAAGTTGTCTGCTGTAGATTGGTTTAAATTCGGGTAAAGTTTTTTTAAAAAGAGCCTGTGATATTGTTTCCGTTTAATTATTTCTTCCAATCCTTGAAGTTTGCAAAAAAAATTAACAAGTCAAAATGTACAGTTTTGTTAAAATATTCAAACTTTTCTTCCCATTACTATGTTCAACAATTTAAAAATTGGGGACATATTTTGTCAATGAAAATTCTGTTGCATGATGAGTACATATCAACTTGAATATACATAGAAAAATATAGTAAACTGACCTTTGAATGTATATAGGCTGTAGACAATAATGATGCAACAGAAAATCTTTAAACTTTATGTCAGAAGTTAAATCTCATAATGTGATTTTTCCTTTTGTGATCAATAAAAAATTCGACTAATCAACATCGCTTGAAGGAATCTGACCCAAGGAACATTTCTACAAAATTATTTGAAAATTTGCCAAACACTTTTTGAGGTAAAGATATTTTAAGTTTTCATTATAGCCACATACGGCAAAAAAAGCCCCGCCCCCCTGGCGACTATTTTTTTCGTCCAATCAACTTGGCTTGAAGGAATCCGATAGAGGGACCCAAGGAACATTTCTACAAAATTATTAGAAAATCGACCTGACACTTTCCTCGGAGAAGATTTTTTTAAGTTTTCACTATTTTTTTCTTTCGGTTGCCATAAAAACCAGAATTTTGCATTGATCCAAAAAATATGAAGGAATTTAGGAGAGGACATTGAGAGGACGCTTCCTAGGAAGTTTCATTTCAATTGGCCAAGTGGTTAGGGAGAAGAAGTTGTTTGAAGCAAAAAGTTAACGCATGCACGACGGACAATTCGCCATGACATAAGCTCGACTCAATGACCCTTTCCCTCAAATAGACACTTTCTGACGCCTCTGCAGCAGACGGCTTTTTGAAAACATGGAAGCAGAGGAAGAAATTGCTCCATACAAGCAATTTCTCCTTTTGTCACAATGCTTTTTATTCATGCCTCTTACTGTTGACAAAATTTAATGCTAGTTAACTTACAGTTTAACTTTTAAATTTTACATCTTTGGTCATTTAACAAAACAAATGATCCCCCTGTGTGACACAATATGTATTTCAAAATGATCTACTTAATGTTAGTTATCATGTAGAAGTGTCATCTCTGTATTATAGCTCAAAATGATTTACTTGAATGTCTTGTTCATAGTAATTAGTTAATTACACAGTTATCTTCCTGTATTATAGTAAACAAAAACAGATCACATTGTGCAACCTTGATTCGTATTTGTGTCGTTTACATATAGCCTAGATATTTGTTCTTCCATTCCGTTATTGTTTTCCGAGTTACCTTTACAGAATAAACACTTTCATCCAGAATACTTGTCACAACGACTCGCTGCTTTTACCAGCTTTGAAGAATGTCATTAACGTCGTTTTGTTTTTGTTTTCTACCCGTCTTGTTGCGTCCACGACTTGCCATTTGTCTTTTATTTCTCTGATTCAACTAAAAACCAAACCGGAAATAACAGTTAATATACCCCAACTTTTCTAATACATAAAGGTTGGTTGTAAAAATATCCCATACACTGACATTATGAATCTTCTTCACAAGTAATGTTGCGTATTGCGCATTATATAACCTGTCAATATTTCCATGATCTGAAACGAAACAAAAATACATACAGTTACTGATTGCACAATAAAAATAAAATCAAGATGTGTATAGTTGTATACATGTCTGCGCAAAACCATTTTTATCAATATATACGTATGCTATGATTTGAATAATAAAATAGTCCATTTATAATAGATACTTTACAATTATTGATCTGCATTAAGTTATTTGGGGTTATAATGCATCTGTATCCAGTGAAGACTCAGAGGAGCCTATGTATCATATTATGCAGTCTCACCAGTCTAAACTGACCATATACATGTAATTTAGACCTAGAAACAGTGTAGCCTCACTACTTTTATGTCAATATAACATTATAAATGACGCCAAGGCAGACACTTTTGTCTCCTAAGTCCTTAAATGAGCCTAAATAGTGTATACATACAAGAACGATTATACACTTGTACAATATATCAGAGACCTAAATAGAAATATATAATGTATGTATATGTCTCTGAATATATGTACGAAGTCTCCGAAGTCCTTCATTTTTTATTTTTTATTTTCCTTCATATGCCACCCTTTTTAAATAATTAACATATGTCAGATGATAAAACGGACAAGCGAATGTCTACAGGAATTGGGCTATTTTCAGACATACGTGTACATTAAATACATGTGAGCTTATTTTCATATCCGGTTACGATACAGCACAGGGCGAAAATAAAAATAAAAAAGTTTTCCACTCCAAATTACAGTTTAATTGACAGACCTACCTCGAACGTTTTACGTATTGATGACTAAATGAACATTTTAGGCGTGCATACATTTCTTTCCTGTCAGTCTTCCTCAATAAAAAACTTCATGTGTCTTTCCTCCACAAAAACAATAACATCTATCGTCAGCGCAGCTTGTCAGATTTCTACTTTCATTTTGAACGGAAGTTGCAAGTTCTCCTTCGCAGAGTTGTCGTTCCTTACCATCTTCTTTCAGTAAAATGAATCGATTGGCTGGATAAATTAGTTGGGAGATAGTTTTACATCGAAGCGTTTAGAGTTAGGGGGTAAGGCATTATTGTTAATACTACCAAACATCCACGAAACCACTTCCTGATCAACAAGAAATATCAAAATGTCACGTGAAATTGGTATATATTCATACATTAATTATGAATATATTTATTCAAACTTCAACTCAATATTGTAAACGTTCTACTTAAACTTTCAACCACTAATGCTTCCTTTTTACAGTCTTTTTTTCAATATTCAGATATCTTGATTCACCAAGGTTTTCGAAAATGCAGTTTTATTGCCTGATAATTAACACTACTTTTTTGTTGACGGTTAAAAAAATCCCTCTTTTTCGGCTCCCAGCTTTACACTATCGTTCTGTTTATAGTCGGGGAGCCAACTGTTGTACGATTTCTCAAAATGCACATGACTATAGACGGTACCTTAGGGGTACCGTCCAAAAACCCATATATATATATATACACATACAAAGTTTTTTGATACACCATGAACAAGACCACCCTCACTTTAGAACTCACCCTTAGCCAAGAACGCAGTTCGGTGTTTTGAGTGGTTTTGAGTGGTTGAGCTACGATCTACGACCCAGATAAACCAATACGTTCGGTGTTTTGAGTGGTTTAGCTACGATCTACGACCCAGTTAAACCAATGTGCTATAAGTTTTGAATGGTTGAGGAGCTTCGATCTACGGCCCAGATCAACCAATACGTTAGATGTTGTGAGTGGTTGAGCTACGATCTACGACCCAGATCAACCAATACGTTAGGTGTTTTGAGTGGTTAAGCTACGATCTACGACAAAGATCACCCAATACATACGTATTTTAAGAGGTTGAGCTACGATCTACGACCCAGATCAACCAATAAACTAAGTGTTTTGAATAGCTGAGCTACGATCAACGACCAAGATCAACCAATTCGTATGTGTTTTCGACTGTTTGATCTATGATATACGACCCAGATCAAACAAAACGTTATAAGTTTTGAGTGGTTTAGCTACGATCTACGACCCAGGTCAACCATTCTCTATGCGTTTTGAATAGTTGAGCTACGATCTACGACCCAATAATATCAACCAATACGCTATGTGTATTGAGAGGTTGAGCTATGATCTATGACTCAGATCTACCAACTATGTATGTTTCGTTTTTTCAACCCTTCACATATATATAACAAATCTGCAGGTACGACTCTCAAAACATCTAGGGAAAAACATGAAAAAACTCTCTGAATAAAAGTGTATTTAATTGATGGAGTTGAAAGCATTGTGACAAAAGGAGAAAGTACTCGTTATAAGCAATGTCGTTTTAGAATGGTGTCAGAATGCGTCTATATATGGGAAAGGGTTAACTCTTACACCTATGACCTCCCAACTAAAGAGTGTCAGTAATGACTCGATATAAAGTGATTGCATGTCCACGTTCTGATATACGAAAGAAAAATTAAATCTTAAAATAGGGAAAAATACATAAACTTTTCTTACAATAATGTCATGATTAAAACAGTGATCAGCTACTCGAGTGTAGATATGCGGTATATTTCTTTTACAGAAATGGGTTATTCTCTTTAATATCAAACGATTGCAGAGCGAGTTAATAATTCAACACGATTGTAAAAGATTTATGTTATCTGATCAATATATATATATATACTTACAAACAAAACTTCAAACATGGAAATCTATGCGACTAAACAGTTGAAAGGTTGCAAGCTTGTGACAGAGCTATAACAACATTTACAAATGATATACGGAAGATTAAAGAACGGGTTGAATTATTTAAAATATGGAACGAAGAATTACAGAACGAGTCTCGTAGGTCAATAATTCAAAATGGTTGTAGCAATGTAGTTATCTGATTAATATCAATGTTGTTATCTGATCAATATCAATGGTTGTAGCAATGTAGTTATCTGATCAATATCAATGGTTGTAGCAATGTAGTTATCTTATCAATATCAATGGTTGTAGCAATGTTGTTATCTTATCAATATCAATGAAGGTATTTGATCAATAGCAATGTAGTTATCTGATCAATATCAATGTATTTATCTTATCAATATCAATGGTTGTAGCAATGTAGTTATCTGATCAATAGTAATGGTTGTAGCAATGTAGTTATCTGATAAATATCCATGGTTGTAGCAATGTAGTTATCTTATCAATATCAATGTAGTTATCTGATCAATGTCAATGGTTGTAGCAATGTTGTTATCTTGTCAATATCAATGGTTGTAGCAATGTAGTTATCTGATCAATAGTAATGGTTGTAGCAATGTAGTTATCTGATAAATATCCATGGTTGTAGCAATGTAGTTATCTTATCAATATCAATGTAGTTATCTGATCAATGTCAATGGTTGTAGCAATGTTGTTATCTGGTCAATATCAATGGTTGTAGCAATGTAGTTATCTGATCAATAGTAATGGTTGTAGCAATGTATTTATCTGATCAATATCAATGGTTGAAGCAATGTAGTTATCTGATCAATATCAATGGTTGAAGCAATGTAGTTATCTGATCAATATCAATGGTTGTAGCAATGTAGTTATCTGATCAGTAGCAATGGTTGTAGCAATGTAGTTATCTTATCAATATCAATGTAGTTATCTGATCAATGTCAATGGTTGTAGCAATGTTGTTATCTGGTCAATATCAATGGTTGTAGCAATGTAGTTATCTGATCAATAGTAATGGTTGTAGCAATGTATTTATCTGATCAATATCAATGGTTGAAGCAATGTAGTTATCTGATCAGTAGCAATGGTTGTAGCAATGTAGTTATCTTATCAATATCAATGTAGTTATCTGATCAATGTCAATGGTTGTAGCAATGTTGTTATCTGGTCAATATCAATGGTTGTAGCAATGTAGTTATCTGAGCAATAGTAATGGTTGTAGCAATGTAGTTATCTGATCAATATCAATGGCTGTAGTAATGTAGTTATCTGATCAATATCAATGTAGTTATCTGACCAATAGCAATGTAGTTATCTGATCAATATCAATGGCTGTAGCAATGTTGTTATCTGATCAATATCAATGGTTGTAGCAATGTAGTTATCAGATCAATATCAATGGTTGAAGCAATGTAGTTATCTGATCAATATCAATGGCTGTAGCAATGAAGTTATATGATCAATAGTAATGTTGAAGCAATGTAGTTATCTGATCAATATCAATGTAGTTATCTGATCAATATCAATGAAGTTATCTGACCAATATCAATGTAGTTATCTGATCAATATCAATGAAGTTATCTGACCAATATCAATGTAGTTATCTGATCAATACTAATGGTTTTAGCAATGTTGTTATCTGATCAATAGTAATGGTTGAAGCAATGTATTTATCTGATCAATAGTAATGGTTGAAGCAATGTATTTATCTGATCAATAGTAATGGTTGAAGCAATGTAGCTATCTGATCAATAGTAATGGTTGAAGCAATGTAGTTATCTGATCAATATCAATGGTTGTAGCAATGCAGTTATCTGATCAATAGTAATGGTTGAAGCAATGTAGCTATCTGATCAATAGTAATGGTTGAAGCAATGTAGTTATCTGATCAATATCAATGGTTGTAGCAATGTAGTTATCTGATCAATAGTAATTGTTGTAGCAATGTAGTTATCTGACCAATAGTAATGGTTGAATCAATGTAGCTATCTGATCAATAGTAATGGTTGAAGCAATGTAGTTATCTGATCAATAGTAAGGGTTGTAGCAATGTAGTTATCTGATCAATAGTAATGGTTGAAGCAATGTAGTTATCTGATCAATAGTAATGGTTGAAGCAATGTAGTTATCTGATCAATATCAATGGTTGTAGCAATGTAGTTATCTGATCAATAGTAATGTTGAAGCAATGTAGTTATCTGATCAATATCAATGTAGTTATCTGATCAATATCAATGTAGTTATCTGACCAATATCAATGTAGTTATCTGATCAATACCAATGGTTGTAGCAATGTTGTTATCTGATCAATATCAATGGTTGTAGCAATGTAGTTATCTGATCAATATCAATGGTTATAGCAATGTAGTTATCTGATCAATATCAATGGTTGTAGCAATGTTGTTATCTTATCAATAGTATTGGTTGAATCAATGCAGTTATCTGATCAATATCAATGTAGTTATCCGATCAATAGCAATGTAGTTATCTGATCAATACCAATGTCGTTATCTGATCAATACCAATGTCGTTATCTGATCAATATCAATGCTTGTACCTTCAAATATTTCAGAACACGTATTGTCTGTGTATACTTCACAGAGTAGGCATTTGATTGATTGGGGTTTAACGCCGCTTTCAACAATTTTCTGTAATATCGGTGGGGACAGTTGACCTACCATGTGTTTTCTGGCTAACTCACACCTGAACTCCACACAACAATCCTTCCAAGCAATTTGCTTTCTCACATAGACGTTTAGTCCAAATGTGAAAAAAGAATGACGGTTGTCGCATTGACTTTTATCAAAAATCGGTAAAAAGATGTTGACCTAGCTTGGTTTCGTAAGTCCCACCCTTTAGTTGACAGCCCGCGTTGGTACCGCCTGAGATACATGGGCTCGGCATAACGTGGTTGTTAGTTACAATGCTGTAAAAGTAGACTTGGTTCTATCAGACAATTTTATCGGAATACACACCTGACCGAAAACTTCGTTCTGTTAGACTGTTATCGGAATACACTCATGAACGTAGACTTGGTTCTGTAAGACTATGTTATCGGAATACACTCCTGAACGTATATTTGGTTCCGTCAGACTGTGTTATCGGAATACAGCCTTAAACGTAGTCTTGGTTCCGTCAGACTATGTTATCGGAATACACTCCTGACCGAAGACTTGGTTCTGTTAGACTGTTATCGGAATACACTCCTGAACGTAGACTTGGTTCTGTCAGACTATGTTATCGAAATAAACTCCTGAATTAGTCACTTAAAGTAAAAGGTTCGTATTAAACAAACATGGTTTCTACAATAATGAGAACACTTACTAGGACTCGTGCATTATTTGAGGTTCATAAGCCTTTCCAGTCCCGAGTTTTTGCCCGCCAAACTTATCATTTTGATAAAGGCTATCCTGGGGTCAGTGTTTATTAACACCTCACTGATAATGATCTAAAGCAAGCCGCAGAGTCATAAATACTGCCTGCTCGTATGAAATTCCCAACACATGTTTCTGAGAACAGATTTTTAGCAACAAGCTGTACTTGTATTTACACTAGGAATCCGCTGTGGTCGAGTGGTTAGCGTCGGGGATTTCGAAACCGGGTGTCCCGGGTTCGATCCCCAGTCGCGGCACTACGGTCATGGTGGAGTGCCCTTGGGCAAGGCACATTTTCTAGCCTAGTACTGGTTTGTTTACCCAGGGATCATGAATAATTAAATTTAATTGCGCGCTAAATGACCTTAGCTGTCGATGCGCCATAAAAAAACAATATACATACATACATTGTATTTACACTTGTCTTTGCCGTTCAGAACCTTTTATTTGATTTAGTATGCTTGAAATTTCAAGTTGAAGAATTAATTATGTTGTATTTCATAATAATTATATAAATAGTTAAGAATGAACTGTTTTTGTGAGATTTATTAAATAATTATAATAACTACAAAGTTTTCTGTAACAATAATATAAACAAATCATGTGCATTGGTTTATAAACAAAATGAAAATTAACATTAGCTTAACCCTTTCCCGCATACAACAAATCTGCAGCTGACAACTTTGAAAACAGTGTGACAAAACCTAAAAAGTCTCCATAAAAGATAGCTTATTTGTTAAATAAAGTTGAAAACATTGTGGCCAATGGAGAAATTGCTCATCATGAGCAATTTCACCTTTGGCCACAATGTTTTCAAAAGTCATCTGTTGCTATTGCGACAAAATGCGTCTGCAGGTGCGAAAGGGTTAACACTCATAGCTAATACAGATTTTTGAATTATGTTATGATACTGAGTTATGCATATTCCACCCTTAATTAAAAACAAGAATCATAAAGAAAACATTGTGCTTTCATTTAATAAAATAAAATTGGATCTACGTAGTTTTTACATTCTTTCAACTTTCCACGGATAAAGTCATCCCTCATTTTAAAGCGGATGGGATTCCCTTCAGCATCAATGTACGAGTTCATTTATAGATAAGTTATTTGACAGTACTCTAAAGTTATACCACACAATGTAATTAGTAGCTTATAACTTAATAATATCTTGTATAGTCATGTAGCTTACTTCCCAGTTACGTACCACTACATGTTTGTACCTTTTTGTATCAATGCATTTATAAAGGCAGGGGCGTACCTGGATTTAATCAAGTATACGCACAGATGTGCATACTCCTCCGGGATTCTTTTTTAAATCCAACATTGCATCTGGTGCCTTCTAGGAGCATATTGTTGACACATACAGAAAACCATCGTGCGTTTTCTGGCTTCCCACACCATGATTTCCAAGCTACTGGTTGGTTTTCCACATAGACTATAAAACATTAGTGGAAAACGAATGAAGCTAGTCACAGTGACTTTTGTCAAACGTCGGAAAGAATTTATGACCAGCTGAATTTCTAACTCACAACCCCTATATTGACAGCGCGCGTCGCTACCGATTGAGCCACCGGGGCTGGGCTCTCATCCAATGATCTACTAATTGTGGGAGCCGGACAAAAGATCCCATGGACAAAAGATCCCATGCTATTTTTGGAAGGGTGGACAAAAGCTCCCACATCATTTTTACAGGGTGGACAAAAGATCCCATGTTATTTTAACAGGTTGGACAAAAGCTCCCACATCATTCTGGCAGGGTGGACAAAAGATCCCACTTATATTATATTTCAGTCAGTACTAAAGAGATTGAAATGAATAAACTTTATGGATATATAATTCCTAGCCATTGAGCATATTATAGATGTGAATTTCAAGGTAAACAGCCAATTAATGTAGAAAGATGAAAGTTATCACCTGCTATTTTAAATTAAAGGCGATCAAAGTTTAAATTGTGTTGTTAATTGGACAAAGTCAGCGAAGTTATAGCCATCTTGAAGGAAGAAGTCTCAGAAGAGCTAACAGCTGTTTTACAATACTATGACTCAACATACGTGACAGAGTCATGTAGAAGTGTTATGGGACAAGGAGGTGTTCTTCGTTTCCGCAGAGTACCACCAATATTCGCACTAGATACCTGGGATGTCCATGAGGCAACAATGACAGATGGCCATCGTACCAACAATGTGTGTGAGTCTTGGAATAACGGATTCAAGCAACTGGTTGGGCACAACATCCATCTATATGGACTGCGATCAACTGCCTAAAGAAAGACAGGACAATCGTTGAAACAGAAATCTCCATCAACATACAGCCAGCAAAGAGACAGAGGAAGAAAACTGTTAATCATCAAAAACAATGAAGGAACTATGTACACCACGTGTAGAAGGACAACGAACTGTGCGTGAATTCCCTTTGTGTTGTTGGACAGTGTATTAGACTTAGTAAATAGCTGTGCTAATGACAATGGCCAGACTGTGTGTTGATTGAATATGTCTCTATGAACTACTTTGAAAGCAGTTGTGTTTGTAAATACATGTATATCCACTTTTCATTATTATCATGATGTGCTATATTTTCTACACTAGTGGTTACCATATGCTTTATTTTGTGTGCTATATATTTACTCAAAACTTTAATTTACAGGAAATAAATTTGACTTAATTAATCTTTGTGGGTTTTTTTGGTTTATTTTTCAATGAAATCATTTAATAAGAAGTAAATGTACTCAACACCTTTACTATCTGTCACCTTACGACAAAGACCAGGATGGCTCATCAATATGGGATCTTTTGTCCACCCTGTCAAAATGGTTTGGGAACTTTTGTCCACCCTGTTAAAAATAACATGGGATATTTTGTCCACCCTGTTAAAATGAGATGGGACCTTTTGTCCACCTTGTCAAAAATAGCACGGGAGCTTTTGTCCATGGGATCTTTTGTCCTATATTCACTAATTGTATATCAGGCGAAACAGAGCAAACAATGACTGTAAGTTTATGGATAGACATATCTTCCCTGTTGGTTCATGTGGTTTTAAATAGAACAATCACAGGAAAGGAACAATCACAGGATACAATACGTATCTGCAGGATGCACTTAGATCACTGATGCACGGTTAATTCCGATGATAAAGCTCGTTGATATTAAGTAGGCGTATGGTAGGAAAACTATCCATATTATTTCAGACCTTAGTCTTCTGATGGTTCGGAGATCTGATACTGATTGAAGAACATCAATTATGCCCCTGATCTAGTGCTCTGATAGCGTGCACGTGCTTCTAGATATGATATGTTTGGTTAAAAAAAATGATATACTGCTATGTTTCCGTGTAATTTCTTGTATGTTTAATGTGTTTTTTGTAACTTGTTGCCACATGGTTCTTTTAATAAATAAATTAAACTATATATATAAAAGATGTACATGCATGTTGGCTTACTTTCAGACGTAAATCATTGTATCAAACCTATCACTTACGATGGCAGTTTAATAGCAATTTCAAAATGTATATCTATCTGTCACATATAACTCTTTCTATGAAACAGATGACGGTTACAACTGTATTACGGCGTTTCCTGTGTATTTTATCAGTGCGGATTGAAAGCTTATACGCCAGTCCACTCGTCTGCAACACTTCGCACCATAGAGAGAAATACATACTGCCACTTTCAAGTCTTTGGTATGACCCTATCGTGGATTAAACACTGGTCATCCGCTCTCGAGGCGGACATCATAACCATTACTCCACCGAGGCAGTTCTAACCAATCCTTCATTCTACATAGCCCTTATCCCCTCAGCCATAAAAAAACGTTTTCAACAGCAGGCGACTCATGACAACATTGAATCAAATTCACCTTTTGTCAGAATGTTTTCAACTTTATTCAATATTTGTTCTCATTTTAAGAGAGTTCCCAAATTATACACTGTGATAATCCTTTTCCCAATAAAAAAGTTTTCAACAGCAGACTCCTCATGACAACATTAAATCATCAAATATCACTTCAATTAACTACAAACAAGACACAAATAAATATTGCAGACGACTTTTGAAAACATTTTGTCAAAAGGATAAATTGCTAAAGATGTTCAATTTCTCCTGTTGTCACAATGTGTTTAACCTGTTTCAATAAACATACTTCCTCTTTAAAGAGATTTTAAATATTTTTTGGTTACATGTTTTCAAAATCGTCTGCTGCAGACTTGTTGTATGTGGGAAAGAGATAATTCAATATAATTGAGCCACGACACCGACTCTCGTGTGCATTTGAACTAAAATGGCGGTTACGATCACATTACACATGTTATCAAATATATGCATTAAAATATATGCAATACAATATATGCAATATATGCAATAAAAGATATGCAATAACATATATGCTAATATATGCAATAAGATAATGGTATTGGCCTTTATCCTGTATACATAATAATAATATTATTATGATATCAAGCCTTGTTATAAAGCCAATGTATATAAGCCGTTCCACGAGAAAACCAACATTGTGGACACTGCGTTAAGTATCGACCCGGATCAGCCTAAGCATGTCGCGCATGCTAATCCGGACATCTCTTCGCCTACTCTGGATTTTCTGTTTCAGGAATCATTACCGTCTATACCTCTATCTCCCTCAGACGGAATGTGTCGGCCCGGATTAACCTACGCGGACTGCGCAGGCTGATCTGGGTCGATACATTACGCAGAGTTCATAATATTGATTTTCTCGTGGAACGTCTCATATTATGATATTATTTATATGAACCTTGTCAAGCGACAACTAACGTTTAGTGCAGTCATGCTATGAGAAAATGGCCCCTTTCTTTCAATTAATAAAACAACATAATGTTTAATCTGTTTCAATATTTTCAATGCATTATGGATAACATATAAAAAGTCTATTAAAATCTTTGAATACAAAAAGTGTCCAATAATCCTTCACTTTCTGAATTTTCAGTCGCCAATAAAATCCAGTTAACATCCAAAATACTAACAGAATATACTGATTATACTGACAAAAGGATATATATCTGACAAAACTTAAACCACTTCAAATCTAGCTTCTTGATTGAACATTGTGGAAAAATAATAAATCGCTCAAAGGTAGTTTGACTACTTCGGAGGTTTTGACAAATAAAAACATCAAATAACGTCAGTTGTATTAAAGAATATTGAATATACAGTCTAGGGTCATAACAGTTCTCGTGAGGCTTCCTGCATGCTTGTACAACTAAATTGAGAAAAACAAAGATCTTGGTCGGTCTCTGCGCGGGAGATCTTTACCTGGTCGCAAAACCCCGAAAGGCCAGAGTGTGCGGGAGATCTGTACCTGGTCGCAAAACCCCGAAAGGCCAGAGTGTGCGGGAGATCTTTACCTGGTCGCAAAACTCCGAAAGGCCAGACTGTGCGGGAGATCTTTACTGGTCGCAAAACCCCGAAAGGACAGACTGTGCGGGAGATCTTTACTGGTCGCAAAACCCCGAAAGGACAGACTGTGCGGGAGATCTTTACTGGTCGCAAAACCCCGAAAGGACAGACTGTGTGGGAGATCTTTATTGGTCGCAAAATCCCTAAGGTCGGACCGTGCGGATGATCCTTACCTGGTCGC
Organism: Serripes groenlandicus; assembly: GCA_031761405.1. Classification (NCBI taxonomy): domain Eukaryota; kingdom Metazoa; phylum Mollusca; class Bivalvia; order Cardiida; family Cardiidae; genus Serripes; species Serripes groenlandicus. Next base: position 86,237,164 of record JASEVX010000001.1, read on the forward strand.
AAAACTTCGAAGGTCGGACTGCGCGGGAGATCTGAACCTGGTCGCAAAACCCCGAATGTCGGACAGTTAGGGTTATCTTTACCTGGTCAGAAAACCCCGAAATACCAGACTACACAGGTGTTCTTTACCTTGTCAAACATGTGCTGTGTAAAAGTGTTCTTTGACTTCGAAATAAGTGTTATGGGCCGATGGCCTTTTGTCAATAAAATATTGGCATTGTCATCAACCCTGAAGACCGGTTTTCGGGTGACGGGGTCCATTAGTATGGTAATATGTAAACATTACCATTCACCTTTAGTGTCACCGAGACGAAGTACTTCAATCATCTGTGTTAAACTTTGTTTAAGAATCGGAGTAGGTTTTTATTTTACTTTTATACAAATTGTTCAATGCTAGGGCATTCAAACGTGGATTATATCACATTATATACCGTATTTTTTTGTCGGGTATAAACCCCGAATTTCAATGGATTTTCGTTGATTTTGATTGTTTTTTACTTTATGTACAAGTGCTTAACCATAGTAATATCCTATATCCTTTATCACATTGTACGCTGAAATTGTCTAATAAAAATACAGGAATTCTAGTCTGTTTTGAGAATTGGGCTTCTTCCTTTAAGTCTCATTGATGTTTTGCATTTAATGACGCGTAATTCTTGTATTACCCACAGATTCAAAATGAGCGCGAAACCTGTTACCAGACCCGGTTACTTTTTAGTACAATTGAGAGTAATTACGGCAGGGAAATCAGGGAAAGAAGCGATTGACTTGGTAGGAACAATTCAGAAGATATCAGCTATTCTCAGGGACTACCCTCAGTGTGCAAAATGCCTGTACAAGTTTAAGGTTGGTAAAGGTTAGAGCCGTCCCATGAGAAAACCAACATTGTGGATTCTGCGTAAAGTATCGACCCGGATCACACTAAGCATGCCGCGTAGGGGAATCCGGTAAAACACTTTTCGCCTCCTCTGGATTTTCTGTTCCATGAACCAGTTCTCTATACCTCTTTTCCCCTAGGATGAAATGTGTCGGTCCGTATTAGGCTGATCTGGGTCGATACATTACGCAAAGGGCCATAATGTTGGTTTTCCCGTGGAACGGCCCATATATAGATATTCGGTTGTTCTTTTAAATGAAAGCGTGATACTATGGTAGATATAGGTGTTGTTCACATAGCGAAAAAGGAATATATGAATATTATTTATTGATTAATTTATTGTTTGGTGTTTTACGCCGCTTTCAACAAGTTTTCAATGATATCACGGCGTTTCCTCGGTAAGTTATATCATGGCGTGTCCTCGGTATGTTATATCACGGCGTTTCCTCGGTATGTTATATCACGGCGTGTCCTCGGTATGTTATATCATGGCGTGTCCTCGGTATGTTATATCATGGCGTGTCCTCGGTATGTTATATCATGGCGTGTCCTCGGTATGTTATATCACGGCGTTTCCTCGGTATGTTATATCACGGCGTGTCCTCGGTATGTTATATCATGGCGTGTCCTCGGTATGTTATATCATGGCGTGTCCTCGGTATGTTATATCACGGCGTTTCCTCGGTATGTTATATCATGGCGTGTCCTCGGTATGTTATATCACGGCGTGTCCTCGGTATGTTATATCACGGCGTGTCCTCGGTATGTTATATCATGGCGTGTCCTCGGTATGTTATATCACGGCTTTTCCTCGGTATGTTATATCACGGCGTGTCCTCGGTATGTTATATCACGGCGTGTCCTCGGTATGTTATATCATGGCGTGTCCTCGGTATGTTATATCACGGCGTGTCCTCGGTATGTTATATCATGGCGTGTCCTCGGTATGTTATATCACGGCGTGTCCTCGGTATGTTATATCACGGCGTGTCCTCGGTATGTTATATCATGGCGTGTCCTCGGTATGTTATATCACGGCTTTTCCTCGGTATGTTATATCACGGCGTGTCCTCGGTATGTTATATCACGGCGTGTCCTCGGTATGTTATATCATGGCGTGTCCTCGGTATGTTATATCACGGCGTGTCCTCGGTATGTTATATCATGGCGTGTCCTCGGTATGTTATATCACGGCGTGTCCTCGGTATGTTATATCACGGCGTGTCCTCGGTATGTTATATCACGGCGTTTCCTCGGTATGTTATATCATGGCGTGTCCTCGGTATGTTATATCACGGCGTGTCCTCGGTATGTTATATCATGGCGTTTCCTCGGTATGTTATATCATGGCGTGTCCTCGGTATGTTATATCACGGCGTGTCCTCGGTATGTTATATCATGGCGTTTCCTCGGTATGTTATATCATGGCGTGTCCTCGGTATGTTATATCACGGCGTGTCCTCGGTATGTTATATCATGGCGTGTCCTCGGTATGTTATATCACGGCGTGTCCTCGGTATGTTATATCACGGCGTTTCCTCGGTATGTTATATCATGGCGTGTCCTCGGTATGTTATATCACGGCGTGTCCTCGGTATGTTATATCATGGCGTTTCCTCGGTATGTTATATCATGGCGTGTCCTCGGTATGTTATATCATGGCGTGTCCTCGGTATGTTATATCATGGCGTGTCCTCGGTATGTTATATCACGGCGTGTCCTCGGTATGTTATATCATGGCGTTTCCTCGGTATGTTATATCATGGCGTGTCCTCGGTATGTTATATCACGGCGTGTCCTCGGTATGTTATATCATGGCGTGTCCTCGGTATGTTATATCACGGCGTGTCCTCGGTATGTTATATCATGGCGTTTCCTCGGTATGTTATATCATGGCGTGTCCTCGGTATGTTATATCACGGCGTGTCCTCGGTATGTTATATCATGGCGTTTCCTCGGTATGTTATATCATGGCGTGTCCTCGGTATGTTATATCATGGCGTGTCCTCGGTATGTTATATCATGGCGTGTCCTCGGTATGTTATATCACGGCGTTTCCTCGGTATGTTATATCATGGCGTGTCCTCGGTATGTTATATCATGGCGTGTCCTCGGTATGTTATATCACGGCGTTTCCTCGGTATGTTATATCACGGCGTTTCCTCGGTATGTTATATCATGGCGTGTCCTCGGTATGTTATATCACGGCGTTTCCTCGGTATGTTATATCACGGCGTGTCCTCGGTATGTTATATCATGGCGTGTCCTCGGTATGTTATATCACGGCGTGTCCTCGGTATGTTATATCACGGCGTGTCCTCGGTATGTTATATCACGGCGTTTCCTCGGTATGTTATATCACGGCGTGTCCTCGGTATGTTATATCACGGCGTTTCCTCGGTATGTTATATCACGGCGTGTCCTCGGTATGTTATATCACGGCGTGTCCTCGGTATGTTATATCATGGCGTGTCCTCGGTATGTTATATCACGGCGTGTCCTCGGTATGTTATATCACGGCGTGTCCTCGGTATGTTATATCACGGCGTGTCCTCGGTATGTTATATCACGGCGTTTCCTCGGTATGTTATATCACGGCGTGTCCTCGGTATGTTATATCACGGCTTTTCCTCGGTATGTTATATCATGGCGTGTCCTCGGTATGTTATATCACGGCGTGTCCTCGGTATGTTATATCACGGCTTTTCCTCGGTATGTTATATCATGGCGTGTCCTCGGTATGTTATATCACGGCGTGTCCTCGGTATGTTATATCATGGCGTGTCCTCGGTATGTTATATCACGGCGTGTCCTCGGTATGTTATATCATGGCGTGTCCTCGGTATGTTATATCACGGCGTGTCCTCGGTATGTTATATCACGGCGTGTCCTCGGTATGTTATATCACGGCGTTTCCTCGGTATGTTATATCATGGCGTGTCCTCGGTATGTTATATCACGGCGTGTCCTCGGTATGTTATATCATGGCGTTTCCTCGGTATGTTATATCATGGCGTGTCCTCGGTATGTTATATCACGGCGTGTCCTCGGTATGTTATATCATGGCGTTTCCTCGGTATGTTATATCATGGCGTGTCCTCGGTATGTTATATCACGGCGTGTCCTCGGTATGTTATATCATGGCGTGTCCTCGGTATGTTATATCACGGCGTGTCCTCGGTATGTTATATCACGGCGTTTCCTCGGTATGTTATATCATGGCGTGTCCTCGGTATGTTATATCACGGCGTGTCCTCGGTATGTTATATCATGGCGTTTCCTCGGTATGTTATATCATGGCGTGTCCTCGGTATGTTATATCATGGCGTGTCCTCGGTATGTTATATCATGGCGTGTCCTCGGTATGTTATATCACGGCGTGTCCTCGGTATGTTATATCATGGCGTTTCCTCGGTATGTTATATCATGGCGTGTCCTCGGTATGTTATATCACGGCGTGTCCTCGGTATGTTATATCATGGCGTGTCCTCGGTATGTTATATCACGGCGTGTCCTCGGTATGTTATATCATGGCGTTTCCTCGGTATGTTATATCATGGCGTTTCCTCGGTATGTTATATCATGGCGTGTCCTCGGTATGTTATATCACGGCGTGTCCTCGGTATGTTATATCATGGCGTGTCCTCGGTATGTTATATCATGGCGTTTCCTCGGTATGTTATATCATGGCGTGTCCTCGGTATGTTATATCATGGCGTTTCCTCGGTATGTTATATCATGGCGTGTCCTCGGTATGTTATATCACGGCGTGTCCTCGGTATGTTATATCATGGCGTGTCCTCGGTATGTTATATCATGGCGTTTCCTCGGTATGTTATATCATGGCGTGTCCTCGGTATGTTATATCACGGCGTGTCCTCGGTATGTTATATCACGGCGTTTCCTCGGTATGTTATATCATGGCGTGTCCTCGGTATGTTATATCACGGCGTGTCCTCGGTATGTTATATCATGGCGTTTCCTCGGTATGTTATATCATGGCGTGTCCTCGGTATGTTATATCATGGCGTGTCCTCGGTATGTTATATCATGGCGTGTCCTCGGTATGTTATATCACGGCGTGTCCTCGGTATGTTATATCATGGCGTTTCCTCGGTATGTTATATCATGGCGTGTCCTCGGTATGTTATATCACGGCGTGTCCTCGGTATGTTATATCATGGCGTGTCCTCGGTATGTTATATCACGGCGTGTCCTCGGTATGTTATATCACGGCGTGTCCTCGGTATGTTATATCATGGCGTTTCCTCGGTATGTTATATCATGGCGTGTCCTCGGTATGTTATATCACGGCGTGTCCTCGGTATGTTATATCATGGCGTTTCCTCGGTATGTTATATCATGGCGTGTCCTCGGTATGTTATATCATGGCGTGTCCTCGGTATGTTATATCACGGCGTGTCCTCGGTATGTTATATCACGGCTTTTCCTCGGTATGTTATATCATGGCGTGTCCTCGGTATGTTATATCATGGCGTTTCCTCGGTATGTTATATCATGGCGTGTCCTCGGTATGTTATATCACGGCGTGTCCTCGGTATGTTATATCATGGCGTTTCCTCGGTATGTTATATCATGGCGTGTCCTCGGTATGTTATATCACGGCGTGTCCTCGGTATGTTATATCATGGCGTGTCCTCGGTAAGTTACCAGTACTACTCGTCCTGACACCGGCCAGCCAGTCAGTCGTAATCGCGGCTAAATCCACAATTCTGAGCGCCAAGGAGTGCAGCCAATAGTACCATTTTTAAAGTATTTAATATGACCCGGTCGGGGATCGAACCCGCGACCTCCCGCACCCCAGGCGGAAGCTATATACCTCTACACCACCGAAGCGGTCAAAACGAATATTATTGACGTGCTTTATCTACCTGGTTCCGAATGCAGTGATCCGAAAAATATATTAATATGCCCCTAATTACATTTGTACATTATTGTTTCAGGTGACTGGTGAGACGAGAGTGCTCGCAGGTACGTTACTTACTATGATTTACCCTTCGTTCAATATGCATTGTAACGCGAACATTACCTATGATTAGTCTAAACTTATTGATTTTACATCGATTGCGAAACAAGCTTTACCTAATAATAATCACGCTAGGTATTTGCTTCCTGTAGACATAGTCAGTACTCGCACCGTTTGTGATGAACATTCTCAAAGGCAGAGCCCGCTCATCACGGGATTCGAACCCGATTTATGATTGAGAACGTTGTGTGTGGTGTTGATAAAGCGTGCCAATACATTCCTTTAAAATATGTCTGTTGGCTTTAATCACTTTGGAACGTATCTCGAAAGGAAATTTAACCCTTTCACACATGCTGACTAGTTTGCAACAGACGCGTTTCGTGAACTTTGAGATAAAGGGAGAGATTCATTATAACTTATAAGTAACAATTTCTCCTTTTTGGCCGGATTGCTCTAGCAATTCCGGTCTATAGATTGGCGATGTCTGTCTGTCTGTCAACATTTTGGTTAAAGTTTCAGGTTGAGGCAAAATCTCAACTTGGAAAGGGTTACAAACTTGAAACTTTGCCTGAAGGTAACCAGTAACAAGTTCAATTGATTTATATGGTTACTTTGGCCTTGACCTTGGTTTGTCGATTATCCATGTCAAATTGCCGACAATCCGGCCTTACCGTTTTCAGCGGTTTCTTGTTTTCATAATGTTTTGAATTCTATTCAATACTTTTACTCAAATATATAGAATTTCTACAGTTTGTCTATATATTTTCAAAGTAAAGAATTATTTAAGTTGTACCTCTTTGCATATGACTAAAATCCTAACCCAGTCATTTCCTTACTTACTTACTAGACCGTCAATCACACTTGATAGGACTGAAAGGGGCTCCAGGAAAAAAACCTACCTTTTTTTGGAACCTGTATAAATTCAATATAGCATGCCCATCTACTTTCACAAAACGGTTTACAATCAAAGTGACACATGCAGAAGTATTGTTATGATTAAGAGGACTAATAAATATCGGTCTTCTTCCGTTACTTAATCATATACTAGTACAATATACATCGTCAATGAAAATTATAGACTTTCATTTCTAGCTTATGTTAGAAGATACTACACGATGTTTACTGAATACAGGTGGCCAATACAGACTCTGGTAGGACTGTGCGTATGTATAGACTCACCTGAGTCTTCAATATTCGCATTAAGACGCAAGACCGCCAGACGTGGCACACTAATGCACGTGTCCCTTCGGACAAAAATGCTTCGATCCTATGTTGCATTTCCCAGTATCACATCTTCTTAGTTCAAAGGAATCCGTCGTGGCCTAGTGGTTAGCGTCGGGGATTTGGAACCGGGCGTCCCGGGTTCGATCCCCAGTCGTGGTAATGTGGTCATGATGGAGTGCCCATGGGCAAGGCATATTTCCTAGCCTAGTACTGATTTGTTTACCCAGGGATCATGAATAAGTGAACTGTCGCCATGATATATCTGAAATAATGTTGAAAACGGCGTAAAACCCCAACAAAACAAATCTTCTTAGTTCAGCGACCGGTCACGGCTCTGATGAGACATTGTGTATGCATGGGCTCACGTGAGACCCTATATGACTGGGATGTTTACACCATGATCCCTTTTCGTATGACAATCATAATTATATATTTTACAAAGTATATTTTTGTTCCAGTTTATGAGGTGACGAATGAGATTGGTTTAGAGAGAATGTTCAATGAATTGACATTATTAGGGAACACGGAAGTGACATGTGACCCTCTGGTACAGTACGAAGAATTTGCTAAAAGGATAGGCGTCGACGAATCTTTGGCTACACCGCAACCGGGGAATCTGAAGGCTGATAAATGTATATGGGCAGAGTTCAACGTGGAATACCCAGGTATAACGTGATGTGTTTAACACTTTTCCATTTGCAACACATCTGCTGCAGACGACGTTGACAGATTTTATTTGAAAAAATATAGAATATCTCCATAAATGAAAGAACAGTTATTGAATTAAATTAAAATCATCATGGCAAAAAGACAGATTTCTCACTATGAGCAATTCCTCCTTTTGCCACTTTATTTTCAAGCGTAATCAGAATGCGTGTGAAAGGGTTAATCCTTAAAACCGTTGTACGCGACATAAAAAAAGGGATCAGTTTCAATTACAATTGTGTACACTGTATTCCAGAATCAGCTTGCACATGCGTGCAGTCTTATCCTGTTCTAAATTGTTCGCTACTCAAGTAACAATATGTTAACCCTTTCCCACATACAGACAATTTCTGGCGCTTCTGCAGCAGATGACTTTTGAAAACATTGTGAATAAAGGAGAAATTGCTTAAAACGAGCAATTTCTCCTTTTGTCATAATGTTTTCCTTCATTAATAGAGATTTGCCATGTTCTTTAACAAAATTATTTTAAACTTGTCTGCAGTATATTTGTTGCATGTGGGAAAAGGGTTAAATACTTATTAAAAGTCGATGGAGATGATACCAGTTGCAGGAATTCAGCTGAATAGTGCTTAATCGGTGTTCAGAGATAAAGTTTGAACCATATTATCTTATAAAACATCTGCGATCATTGAAGGCTCTTTGAGTTCAGAGATAATGTTTGAACCATATTATCTCATAACACATCTGCGATCATTGAAGGCTCTTTGTGTTCAGAGATAATGTTTGAACCATATTATCTCATAACACATCTGCGATCATTGAAGGCTCTTTGTGTTCAGAGATAATGTATGAACCATATTATCTCATAAAACATCTGCGATCATTGAAGGCTCTTTGTGTTCAGAGATAATGTATGAACCATATTATCTCATAACACATCTGCGATCATTGAAGACTCTTTGAGACCAATCAAAAATTGAAGTAAGGTTAATTTCTAGACAATTATATTGCCATTCAAAGCTCTTCGGAAGTAACCCGTTTAAAACTGTCGAAGCTTGATATTATAGTGATTTGTGCATAACAAGATACGATTAAATATCATCCTCGAAGGTATGCGGAATCCGCCGAGGTCGAGTGGTCAACGCACATTTTCTAGCTTAGTACTGGTTTGTTTACCCAGGGATGATGAATATGTGAACTGTTGTCGAGATAAAACTGAAATAATGTGAAAACGGCGTTTTCAACCGATTGAGTTCTAGTAAGGAAAATGGCTTAAACTATTCCGGTAAACAAACACATTGCACCATAGTTCTCATGTTCTCACTTTGTTCTAGCTTGTCAGGGTAGCACAAAGTTATCACTCCAAATCAGTTTGTCTGTCCGCATGTCTGTGTGTCCTTCAGGCTAACTGTATTGGTTCTAGTCACGTGTGTTAGCGAGACAACGCATGTGTTACGTCGAACACGATTCTTCCATCTATCGCCCAAACGTTTAATGATAGTTTAACAAAAAATGTTCCCCTAATATTTTAAGCCTTTATTTACATAAACGAAATCTGCAGCAGACGACTTTGAAAACATATCGGCAAACATATATGAAAAATCTCTGTTGTAAATGAAAGGATACTAAATGAAGAGTTTGAAACATTGTGACAATATAGCAAATTCCTCATTATGAGCTATTTCTTCTGTTGTCACTTTGTTTTTCAAAAGTCGTCTGCTGCAGAGGCATCAGAATGCGTCTTTATGCGTGAAATACTTAAAGGTAGATCACCATCAAATGCTTGAGCTTGTGTGTTTAGGTAAGACCATGAGCGATCTCCTGGCTACATGGAAGACGGAAGCCGAGACTGCTATGACCGTTCGTAAATCAGGTGTGCAGTTAGAGCTGTTCAAAATGTGTGGACAAAGAAAGGTGGGTTTTCTCTATTTAAATCACTCGTTTATAGACCACAAATATAAGGTAGCAATGTATTTGTTTGTGGATCCAGTAACAGGTCAAAGGTGTCTGTAAGTCACACGATAAGGCTATGCTGTAATGGCAATGTTTAATGACAAGCTGTGTCTAGCGAATTGGCGTCTCAATGCTTCTGTAGACTCATGCGAACCTGTTCATCCGCACATTCTCACCAACTCCTTCACTGTCAGTCTGCATGTACTTTAGTCCTAGATGTTTCTTTCGACCTAAAGAAAACTTAAACCGTAGTCCTGTGGATTCTACACCAATGTGCCTTTTTATGATCTCGTTTCGTAGAGTTACTGAGACCCTAAACGTATTTCGTAAAGCAAGTAAGTAAAACAAAGATTAAAAACACTGTTCCTTTCAAACGTGGCATAATGATAAAAATCATTGTGTACACAAATGTTAAAACATTATTTAAATGTATAAAGGTAATTAGATTTAGAAGTTCCTCCCTTTTATAAACGTTCTCTGTCGCATTTTAGATTATCAAGCCACAAATCTAACGTTGAGCATGGTCGTAATTTTAATATTGAAAGAGAAAATCGAATTTGCGTATATTACTTTATACAAAAATATGCCTAAGTGATCGAGCATGAATGTCATGCCTTTTTTATTTGTAAAAGGTTTAAGAATAAAATAGATTTGTATCTAAAAACGGGGTTTATCGCTAGCTTACAGAATTTGTATTGTCTTATTCAAATAAAAACCCAGAAGTTTTCATAATAAATAGACCTTTATTTTCCAAAATATGATTTTGCACATGACTACATTATATGTAAGTTATATGTTATATAATAGGTATGTATTGTGGGTCTGAAGCCTAATTACGCAAATAAACTATTATATTGTATTGTCAGTCGCCAGACGCGGCCCATATATATGCAAATACAGCTCTGGCGACAATGTTTTGAAATATGACATACTGATAGCCACAATATATGTAGGCTACATAAATGTACGGCGACAAGTTGTTTCATAGTTAATGTTGTGGAATTAGAAATCTCTACTTATTATTTGTATTACTTTTATTTGTCAATCACATCGAATAGTTGATCATGCTGCCCTATCACAGCTCTAATTTCAAATGGCTTTCATTTCAGAACGTACAGAAGCATTGTTAAAAACAACAGTGTGAACTATATCACAGGGTAAATGAACCCTTTCCCTAATATAACACATCAGCAGTAGGCGACATCTAGGCAATATTGTGGAACATCTCTATAAAGGACAGATTAATTACCGAACGGATTTGCAGACAGTGTGGCACAAGGAGACATTGAGCAATTTCTACATTTGCAACAATGTTTTCAAAAGTCGTCTGCTGCAGAGAGGCATTGGTGAAGTGCTAGAAAGTCCACCTCGGGTGCAGGTGGTCATGACTTTTGATCCCCGGCCATGTTATACCAAATGCTTTAAGAAATGGTTGTAATGGCTTTCTCTCCTTGGCATACAGGAATACGGGGTTAGCATTACGACTGACACGCTGGTGTCAGGTTAGTGTACCAGTAGCACTGGTAACTTACACAGAAAACGCTGCCATATAGCTGGAAAAAAAATGTTGAAAGCGGCAATATAAACTATGCCAACAAAGCAGATGCATCAAAATGCGTCTAAATTTGGGAAAGGGTAAAACTGTAGTTGTTTATATTGCCATGTTGTTTTTCTTTATGCAGGTCCATCTGTTTGTAGACAGAACCATGGATGAATTCGACGACCTCTCGTTTAAACTACCTTTGATGCAACAGAATGGAGACAATGCACATATCGTCACTAAATCTGTACAGAAGTTGGATGTGTATATTAACAATTTTGCACCAAACACTAAAGCAGCAAAAAAGTAGACAAAGCCCCTGTCGGAGAAAGACGTTATTCTTAATGTGTATTTCTTTAATAAAGTGATAATATATCAAGTATATATAGTTTAACCACCCGGAACTGTCTTATGTTTTGATATACTAGTTAAGCCTGAAAACCTGGAATTTGGATACAACCCGAGTTATACTAAAGACTCTAACAATGGTAGTAAAAACTGTCCCATCGACGCTCAGGGTTGTGGGGCTAGCATAACGACTGAATCACTGGTAAGAGAATATATGTACCATTGGTACTTGTAACTTATCCCGGAAACGCCACGGACAGGATGTAAATATTTTGAACAAGAAGGCCAAATGTACCTTTATCTTAAACAAAAAGTCCAAGATGTTCCTTTATTGCTCACCTGGATACCATAGTCTATAGTAAAATGTTATCAAGAGCAAAAAGAGTCCATTTTGACGAAGGGATTATACACTTTATAAAGAAAAAGTTCTCATGTATAGTCAACATATAGCAAGAATACATTGGTCTGAATGAACAACTGTATGGGGAGGAACGTTTTAAGTTTAGTAATACAACAGAAATAAATAGGGAAAAAACATCACCCGAATCTTTTTTCTGAGCTCTTCAGAGCAGTAAACCAAACAATTAAAATAGCGTAGCCTAATGAACTCCGTAAATCAACTCATACAAATAGCTTAGCCTAGTTAGTTGGGGAACAGTTATTAAAAACAATTTAAATGTGTCTAAAGTTTTGTAACAACGGTAAATGATGTACATATTTTGTATCTTGTTTATTCTTAAATCAGTTAATACAATTTATTCATTATAAAGGCTGTTTTTTCAAACATATTACAGAGTTTTTCTATACAATACTGTTTGTTGATTGCTCCCTTTTCGATTACGTCACCCCATGGTACAAAATTAAAACCTATCCCATACTGACGCCGCGCTTCAACGCGGCGTCAATAATAACTAGTATGTAATATGAACCACGACGTTTGTAAACAGGTCTTCAAACGTTTGCAACAATTGTAGATCCAGATCAGTATGAGATTACGCAAGTCTTGTTATGATTTGTACCAATCTCATTAAATTCAGACCAAAACAACTTCTATTTATGAGTGTGCGAGTTAAGATCTGGATTTAATGAGATTGGACAACTTAGTAATTGGTATAATGAAAAATCTTCTAGTTGAGCTGATCTGGGTCGATACTAATTGCAAATGTTGGCCTATGTTTTTACATGTCGATCCAATATATTGACCAGAGCAGATAATTCCCGTGACTGGCACCTGTGTTATAAAGCGTTTTCCTTGTTTTTGTCTTGACAAACACCAAGAATCACACAATGAATCTCGAGTTATGATTCAGATGTTCGCTCTGAGCCGTCCCGCGATAACACCAACATTGTGGACTCTGCGTAAAGTATCGACCCGGATCAGCCTAAGCATGCCCAGCAGGCTTACCCGAATAGACACTGTTTGCCTCCTGTGGAATTTCTGTTTTAGGAATTATCAACCTGAGACGGAATGTGTCGGCTTGGATCAGTCTACGCGGACTGCGCAAACTGATCTGTGTCGATACATTACGCAGAGGCCATAATGTGTGTTTTTCTCGCAGGGTGGCTCAGATGTTCACCCTGATGTTTATCAACTTCTATTCATATTCAAGCAAAAGTCACTGTGACAAGTATGTTGTGTGTTTTACTGGTGTGAGAAAACATGAGTAGGTTAACTGGCCGCCTGATATGAATGAATAATTGTTAAAATCAATCAATCGATCAATTCCGTCATTTTAAACCAGGAATCCGCCGTGGTTTAGCGAGTGATTAGCGTTGGGACTGGGCATCTCGGATTCGATTCCTGATCGTTGCAGTTATGGTGGAATGTCCTTACAAAGCCTGGCACCCATTTTGGTTTGTGACACACAGGGATCATGAATAATTGCTCTGTCATCGGGATATGTTTGAGAAAAATATCGTTGAAAACGGCGTAAAACCCCATCAAACCTATGCAAAAAAAAAACCTGCTTAAATCATGCTACCTTCTCGGCGTTGTTCATTCCGGTAAATAAGTCCACCTTGGGTGCAGTAAGGTGTGGATCCAGGCTGATGATAGAAATTACTACTTGATTGGAGTACTGAGTTTAATTTGTAGAATTGTTTTAAAAGTATTGAAAGTGGGAGACTGAAACACTTCAAATAAATAAATCATGGCATTCATTGTAATTCTTCTTACAGTTATTAGTAGTGTAATGTCTTTTAGGAAAAGCCATTATGAATGCATCTCTTGGCTGCATGTATATAGCGTGTATTAAGGCTGTGTTGGTCTAGATTTTTTTTAGTGAGTCGCTTTTTATAGATTAACTAACCAACAGTATGGACTCTGCGTAATGTATCGACCCAGATCAGTCTGCGCCGGGCCGACACATTCCGTCTCAGGTGGATACAGTTATAGAGTAATGATTCCTGAAACAGAAAATCCCCAGGAGGCGAAAAGTGTCTGTCCGGGTAAGCCTGCGCGTTATACTTAGGCTGATCCGAGTCGATACCTTACGCAGAGTCCACAATGTTGGTTTTCTCACGGGACGACTCATATATCATTTGAATTCAAGAAGGATTTCTTTCTCTTTTTTTCGACTAAATCATTTCCTATTGTATCTAAAAGGCTGTTTATATAAAAAGAAGAGAAAAATAGTAAAAAATAATTGTCAATCAGAGGTAAAATAAATGTCGAATGCAGATAGGTGCGAATCATTCAAATATAATTGTCGAAATCAGATAGGTGCGAATCCTTTTGGACTGCCATCTGTCAAAGGGAACCAGGGAGAACCAGCCTTCCAGAAAATTGAAAAGTGGTAAGAAATCGGCACATATCTTGAATTTTCTATGAATTCATATTATTTTCATGTTGTCATGTGTATGCATTGTCAGCTATTAAACACATATGATGTGTTGTTTAACTCTGTTAAATTAAGACATGGCATTATTTGTTCGTTATTGATAAAACGGTTAATTTATATTAATGATAGCAATATTAGCTAGCCCAAATCATTTAGACTTTCTCTTGCTCTTTTTATTTGGCAAGTCGCATATATGCATGAACAAAATAATATGAAAAAATGTAACTGTAACCCAGTAACCTGTCAGTCAAGTCCAGGAGGCTGGTTTTGGCAATTGAGAGAAATATTAAAGCATAATTTGTTTGACTAATGATGCAAGGTATCAGGAAGTTATAGCCCAAACATTTAGGGCCCATATTTGGAAGTTATGGCCCATATATGAATTATATAGTGGTAGCTATAATACCCTGGAGGTGGTATTTATAAACACTTTAACAGGTGATAGTTATAATACCCTGGAGGTGTGATAACATGACATTCTGTTTAAATTATGTATTTTATTAATGATAAATGAGTAAGAATGTGAAAATAATTTATTGATGATAAATATTTAAAAATGTGAACAAATAATTAATGGGAATAACTTATTTTTTTATATTTCTATCTTAAGAAAATAAAACATAATACATATTTATGGAGTAAAATAGTTAAGAGCACATTTTTCAATTAAATAAAACAACGAGAATCAATATCACCACACTTCTGCTTTATTATAGTATGTTAAGAAGTCTAATGTATTATGAACTCTACTGATGCTGTTTAATGAACATATTAAATAGCTGATTTCTCTCAGGAGTATTCTGGTCGTCCGTCATCCCATGTACCCCATCTTCATAAGATTATTACAGGTTTTCTTTATTATCAGACTACTTTAATTGGTTTAATAAACAGATTATTACAGTAGTTGTGATCAAACTACATTAATTAATGGATTGTTATTTTTTTGGTGATTAAAGTACTTTAACTAGAGGATTGTTGCAGTTTTTGTTTATCATTTATATAAACACTTTGCTCCATAATAAATCATTAAATGTAATTAATAAGGTAAATAAAATAAATGACATAAATGAAAATACATAATATTCAATTGTATAAGAAGTGACAATTAAAACAAATGAATTGAATGTATTAATTATTTTAATCCTATAAAAGTGCAATTTCATATATTACACAATCTAATCAAAGGTTATTGACAGTCATCTGTTAATACCACCTCCAGGGTATTATAGCTACCACTATATAATTCATATATGGGCCATAACTTCCAAATATGGGCCATAAATGTACTGGGCCATAAATGTTTGGGCCATAACTTCCAGAAACCTGATGCAAGGGGTCCTACTAAAAGCCACTTAGAGCTACTAAATATGTTAAAAGTTAATTAATTGTAATATTTTAACATTTAATATCAATTCCGAAGATGAACTAGGTCATTTGTCGATGATTTGAACTTGTTTACATAAATCGGGCAGGGACAATATTTATAAGAATAATGTTCTATGTATTCTAACAGTGACAGTGCGAAATCAGATGACCTATTTGTTAATATGCTATGTTTTATTTAACATCTACTAAGGAGGCATTAAGTATGCTTAATTTATGCATAGATGAATAAAAAAATATATTTTGTTTTTAAAATGGTTTTCTTTGCAAGATATTAGCCTTTAACAAAATACTTTGCAGACTTAAACCACTTAAAATCTCTGTAAGATGCACTAAGAAGGAATTATTTCACTAAGAAAGGTCTAGAATGGTGCAATTTGATTTGTAAGTAGATGTTTATCATCATCATGATCCTCATTGTGAACAGCATCACTATCGTCATCTTTAACAGAACTGGTATGAAATGAAATACAAAATGAGATTATTTATGTTTACTTTATATTTATTATTAATAATTCATAATCTATTAAATGTTTATATATACAAGTTCAAATCATTCATTTATGTTTACTTTATATTTATTATTAATAATTCATAATATTAAATGTTTATATATACAATTTCAAATCATTGACAAATTACCTAGTTCAACAAATAATTAAATGTTAACATTCTTAGTGCCATCTTAGTTGTTCTTAGTAGCTCTTAGTGACTTTTAGTTGGACCAGATGCAAGGTGTTTTGGGTATTATAATCCGAAGTATTTGTAGCAGACATTTTAAAACATTTTGGCAAAAGAAGAAATTGCTCATAACGATCATACTATCATTTATTGAGATTTTCCATATGCTTGCCAATTATTTGTTCGTAGTCATCTGCTGCATGTTTGTTGTATGTGGTACCACATTTCACAACCTAATGCTGATTCCCTACTCATATTTTGTGTTTATTTATTATTTTATTATTGACATATCGGGTCTAAATTAAGTTTATGAGTTTAGTGGAATGATCCATATAGTAGTAGTCCAGGTTTCTGTACTAGGAATGCTATTTTTTATTTTGACTGTTCACATCCTGAGACTAATCCATATGGGTGACATGTTACAGACAGCAAAAAAAATCTAGTTTCAGACAACTGAGTTACGATGGATGAGGAAGACCAAAAAATAGTGTTAACACCCCAAGTTCAGCAAGTTCAGTATTACCTAATACAAGTGAATATTCTTACCACCGGCAGGGAGGGCTTTGATTTGGTTGGATCCATCAAAAAGATATCTGAGGTGTTGAGAGACTATCATAAGTGCACAAAAGCTCTGTACAGATTTAAGGTCAGTCAGTTCACTTGGTATATATATGATAATGTAACCCTGTCAAACATGTATGCATGTAACAAGTCTATAGCAGAAGACGTTTAGAAAATCAACATCTAGGCAAAAATATGGAAATTCTCTGTAAATGAAAGTATAATAGCAAATGTTGAAACAGTGGATCATACTGCAGCAAAAGAGGAAACTGCTCATAATAAGTCTTTTTGCCACCCTGTTCTCAAAAGTCTTCTGCTGCAGATATGTCAAAATGCATCTGCATCATCGACATGTGACAAAGAGTTAAGGACAATAATGCCTACTGTGGAGTATTGTTAATTTTGTATAATTCTTTTAGATGTTCTTAAATTCTTGGCTTTGATTTAACTATGCTACATGTTTAGAAATTCTTCTTATTTCAAGTTAAGTCAAAGAAATGAATTCAAGAATATGAAATAATATCAGATCATCTCACCTTGTCCTTGCAAACAATGAAGACTCGGATGAGCCTGTAAATGTTGGACATTCTTTTTAGAGCCTTCACTATTCACCTTTTAGATGTACTTTAGCTACTGAGTCTAATGGCTGGAGAACAACATTCAAAGCAGCTTCTGACAAATTTAGAAATCCATTCCTTTTATATTATGCCAAAACAGGGGAATAGAAAGAGAAACCTAATTTGCTTAAATTGGCTTAAAAGTAATTATTACTTACCGTATAAACTCAGTCCAACAAGTAGTCTTTGGGAAAGGTATTAATAATTTCCCATACACAATGATTCTAATGCCTCTGCAGCAGACAAATTTTGCAACAATGTCTTTGACTTCATTTAATAACTGTTCTTTCATAGAGAGTTTCCATACTTTTGCCTAAAAGTTTTCAAAGTCGTCTGCTGCAGATTTGTTGAATGTGAGAAAGGGTTAAATGGCATGTGAAGATGACCTAATCTGGAAGGGCTTTCCATGATCACCAGTGAAATACAAACGCCATTGAATTTTACATAGAGTAATTGCCCATGAGTATCTTCTTTCATTGCCCAATATTCAATTTCTATCTCAGTGAGTCCTTCATTTGTAATAAAACTTTCAAATTCATAGTTCACAGAACTACAATGTATAAAATATTGTAAATCTCTATAATTGAATGGATAATCTATTACTAAAAGTGGAAAACATTGTGGCTAAAGGAGAAATTGCTCGTTTTGAGCAATTTCTTCTTTTGTGGCTATGTTTTCAAAAAAACATCTGCTGCAGAGGCGTCAGAAAGCGTTTATATGAGGAAAAGGGTTAATCGGTAAATTTATTATATGTTGAAAAGAGAAAGATCAGCTATAATATCATTAAACGACTACATGTACAACACTAATTAAATAGAGAAGCGGATATACATGAAATCAGATAACACAATAGCTTTTACGAAACATGATTGTCAAACTCAAATTTCTATATTTGCTTATCAAAATGGTCGATGGAAGAGGTAATTATTTTAGTTCTGGCGACTATGTATTTTGTCTTGATTTTATTTTTATGTTCTTCAGATGATAACAGTTTAATCATTTCCCACATGCATCAACTCTGCAGCAGACAACTTAGAAAACATAACCATAACAAATTGGAAACTTCTTTTAAATGAAAGTACAATACATGTAATTGAATTGAGTTGAAAACATGATGACAAAATGAGAAATTGCTTGTTTTGAGCAATTTCTTCTTTTGTTGCAATGTTTTCGAAAAGCTGTTTGCTGCAGAGGCGTCAGAAAGTGTCTATATGAGGAAAATGGTTAACCTATTCCTATATATTGACACTTTCTGACATATCTGCAGCATAGAACTTTTAAAAGCAAATTCTCCTTTTGCCACTATGTTGAAGACGTTTTTCAGTAATTATACCTTCATTTATAGAGATTTTCTGAGTGTTTGCATAGATCAAGTTGTCTGTTTGCAGATTTTTAAGGTTTAAAAACCCTTACAAAAGCTATTTGGTTATGTTTTTCAATATGTTCTTGTAGGTAACAGGAGAGACCAGGATAATAGCAGGTATTGTAATTTGTGATTTATTTTAATATACAATCTGTGTTCCCTCCTAGTTCCTACTTTTAATAGGATTCCAGATATCTCTTATAAAGTTCCCAAACCTTTTACATATATGTAGACGCATTTTGATGTATCTGAAGAAGATTCATTTTTTGCTCCACTGATGTCATGGCAAATTGTCCGTTGTGCATATCCGTCGTCCGTAAACTTTTTGCTTCAAACGACTTCTCCTCTACTTGGCCAATTGGGATGAAACTTCATAGGAAGCATCCTCTCAGTGTTCTCTCCTAAATAAAATTCCTACATTTTTTTTGGATCCATGCAAATTCTGGTTTCCATGGCAACTGAAAGAAAAAAATAGTGAAAACTTAAAAAATCTTCTCCGCCAAAAGTGTTTCGCCAATTTTCTAATTATTTTGTAGAAATGTTCCTTGGGTGACCCTCTTTCAGATTCCTTCAAGCCATGTATATTGGTCAAAAACTATGTCCACCAGGGGGCAGGGCTGTTAGGAGATTTAATTTTTGCCTTATGGCAGTGGAGCGATACTGTCCCTCCTCTTGGGCCTCTTGTTCTTTTTGCCACAATGTTTTCAACTCTATTCAATAATATACTTTTTGGTCGGATTGCTCTAGCAATTCCGGTCTATAGATTGGCGATGTCTGTCTGTCAACATTTTGGTTAAAGTTTCAGGTTGAGGCAAAATCTCAGCACTGGAAAGGGTTACAAACTTGAAACTTTGCCTGAAGGTAACTAGTAACAAGTTCTATTGATTTTTATGGTTACTTTGACCTTGACCTTGGTTTGTCGATTTTCAAGGTCAAATTGTCGATAATCCGGCCTTACCGTATTCAGCTGTTTCTCGTTTTAGTATGCTTTCATATTTTACATGAGATTTGGCGAGCTTCATATTAAGCTTAGTTAAAAAACGCTAATGAGATATTCTATTTATCACATAAAGTGTTTTTCGAGGTGTATTTTGAAAAATGTACATGAAATTGATGCCAAAGTGACTTACGTTATAGCGTCAAACCGCTGATGTGACGTCATTTTCATAGTTTGGTTTCCTCATTGTAACAAAGACTTGAGCGTATGACTGAAAACCAAACTAGTAGTGTCATGATATTTAAGTAATGGGATTTTGACACTTCCAGGGAGGACTTTATGTGTTAAACAAATTACTGTAAAGCAGTATCTATTTGGATGTGAAGCATGGAAGCGCAGGCAAGTCTTTTTCAATACTTGTAATAATTACATTAAAGTTGACTTGCGCAAAGCACCTCTCATTTCTTAGCCATGTACTGGTTTGTCAAAATCAATGTTTAGAGATGTCTTTCAAAAACCAAAACCAACCTTCAGATAAAATTAATTGCAATCATGACCCAACCCATCCTTTCTCTTCAGACTTTAGATGATCAACAGAGAAGATCCAGATCAGACTGTATGGAGGTGCAGGCTAATCTAGATGTTCACTTGTCACAACGTGACTAGGTTTTGATTTTTTTTTTAGACTTGACCATATGGCAATACACTTAACGCTTTCCCACATACAACAAATATGCAGCAGATGAATTTGAACACATCTAGGCAAATAAATGAAATTCTTTATTTGAAAGTATAATTATTGAAAAGGTTTAAAACGTTGTGGCAAAAGGAGAAATTGTTCATTATGAGCAATTTCTCCTTTTGCCTCAATGTTTTCATATTCATCTTCTGCAGTGGGGTCAGATAACGTCTGTATGAGAGAAAAGGTAAATAATCTGGCTCTCTTTTTTCCCAGTGTATGAAGTCACAGATGTGATTGGATTAGAGAGGATGGTGAGTGGATTGACGGTGCTGGGATATACAGATGTGGTTTGTGACCCTCTACTGCAGTATCAGGATTTTGCTAAAAGAATAGGAGTTGATTCATCTTTAACAGCACCATCCTCTTGGGACATGACAGCTGATGAGTGTATGTGGGCGGAGGTTACAATAGAATATCCAGGTATGTACACATGCACCTTGGCCCTGTAACCTTGATGCCGAGTCATATCAGTCTTAAAAAATGGTAGTAATTGCTGCCCTTCTAGGCGCTCAGGGTTGCAGGGGGGTTTAGAATAACAACTGACTGGCTGATGTCAGGATAAATGGAACAGTAACTTACCCAGGAAATGTTGTGATATAACTGAAAAATTGTTGAAAGCGGTGTAAAAGAAAAAAAATCAATCAATCTAATCTTGATATAATCCTTTTCCATCTGCAGTCGAATTTAGAAAACATTGTAATACAATGAGCAATTTCTCCTTTTGTCACAAGGTTTTCAACCCTTTTCAGTGCATATTGTCATAGCGTTTCAGTTGGATTACAGAACCATGAGTTATGACAAAGCAATGTATGCAGGTTATTAACCCCTTTTCATGCCAATGTTTTCAACTCTATTCAATACTTTCATTTAAAGAAAGTCTCATATTTTTACCTACACATATTTTCAGTCGTAATCTGCAGATTTGTTGTATGTGGGAAAGGGTTAATCACATCTGAGCCAGCGTATGAGAGGAGGTACAAGTTAAGTTTTTGGAACACCTGCACAGACTGATCAAGATCTACACTGTTTACATATTACTTACACACGCTTGAAGAGTCCGTCAGCTTTTGTAGATACTAATAATACTGAGAAGGTGGACAAGATGATCTGAACTGAACCTACACTGTTAAGAATCGCCATCTTGTCCCTTTGTTTATGCACTGGCTCATTTAGTGTTTCCTCTAGTGTTTGTTTATTTCTCCAATTCTCATGATGATTTGAAAAATTGTCTCCCTTGGACAGATCTAAAGACAGTGTTATGCATTAACTTCCCTCATAAAGACGCTTTCTGACGCCTCTGCAGTAGATGGCTTTTTGAAAACACGGCGAGAAAAGAAGAAATTGCTCAAAACAAGCAATTTCTCCTTTTGTCACCATGTTTTCAACTCGATTGAATTAGGGTACATGTACTTTCATTTAAAGGGTGTTTCCAAATAAAAAAGTCGACTGCTGCAGATTTATTGTATGTGGGAAAGTATAAATGGATATTTCTAGATGTATTTATAACCATATTACAGGTAAAACTATGAGTGATCTTCTAGAAACATGGAAAGCCGAGGCTGAGGCAGCCCTAACAGTCAAACAAAATGGAACACAACTGGAACTGTTCAAAGTGTCTGGACAAAGGAAGGTACATGTAGTAATCTTTATTTTTTATTTCAACTCTTTACCACATACTAAAAGTCAGCAGCATATGACATTGAAAACATCTATGTCAATTTGAAAATCGCCAACGACAAAGTATAATTATTGAAAAGAGTTTTGAGAGTTATGAGCAATTTTACCTTTTGTCACAATGTTTGCAAGGGCCATTTGCTTTAGATATGTCAAAATGCTTTTCTAAGTGAGAAAGGGTAAGGCCATCCCTGTTGGTTGCATTAATTTTCAGTGACAGAACGGTTAGTGTGGGGAATTTGAGACAGGTTGTCCCAGGGGTTGGTGTGGGGAATTTGAGACAGGTTGTCCCGGGGTTGGTCTCCAATTTGCTGTTGTCATGGTGGAGTACCCTACTGAAAGGCATATTTATTTAGATAAGACACAGATGGGATTACAAATAAGTGTTCTTTCACTTTGATAACTGAAATATTGATGGAACGGCTGAAACCTCAGTAAACCCTTTCCCTCATATAGACGCTTTCTGACGCCTCTGCAGCAGACGGCTTTTTGAAAACATAGTGACAAAAGAAGAAATTGCACAAAACGTGCAATTTCTCCTTTTGCCACAATGTTTTCCACTTTTTAGCTCGCCAGTACGAAGTACAGGAGAGCTTATGTGTTACCCCCGGCGTCAGCGTCGGCGGCGTCGGCGGTGGCGTAGACACCTAGGTTTAAGGTTTGTGTTTAAGGTTTTCATTTGGGTTTTAAGGGTTTATACCTTTAGGAACCATTTGTCATCCATCTACGCACACCACTACACCCGTCCTGACCCTGGGTCAAGGTCAAGGTAATTTCTACTTGGTTCTACTTGGTTCAGTTACAAGGTTTAAGGTTTGCGTTTAACATTTAACATATCACTCTGCATTCACTATTATGACATTGATTGCTTTCATATTTAGTTTATACATTTAGGAACTATTGGTCATCCATCTACGCACACCACTACACCCGTTCTGACCCTGGGTCAAGGTCAAGGTCATTTCTACTTGGTTCAGTTACAAGGTTTAAGGTTTGCGTTTAACGTTTAACATATCACTCTGCATTCACTATTATGACATTGATTGCTTTCATATTTAGTTTATACATTTAGGAACTATTGGTCATCCATCTACGCACACCACTACACCCGTTCTGACCCTGGGTCAAGGTCAAGGTCATTTCTACTTGGTTCAGTTACAAGGTTTAAGGTTTGCGTTTAACGTTTAACATATCACTCTGCATTCACTATTATGACATTGATTGCTTTCATATTTAGTTTATACATTTAGGAACTATTGGTCATCCATCTACGCACACCACTACACCCGTTCTGACCCTGGGTCTAGGTCAAGGTCATTTCTACTTGGTTCAGTTACAAGGTTTAAGGTTTGCGTTTAACGTAACGTCGTTTAACATATCACTCTGCAGTCACTATTATGACATTGATTGGTTTCATATTTAGTTTATACATTTAGGAACTATTGGTCATCCATCTGCGCACACCACTACACCCGTCCTGCACCTGGGTCAAGGTCAATGTCATTTCTACTTGGTTCAGTTACAAGGTTTAAGGTTTGCGTTTAACGTTTAACATATCACTCTGCATTCACTATTATGACATTGATTGCTTTCATATTTAGTTTATACATTTAGGAACTATTGGTCCATCTACGCACCCCACTACACCCGTCCTGACCCTGGGTCAAGGTCAAGGTCATTTCTACTTGGTTCTGTTATATGGTTTAAGGTTTCTGTTTAACATATCACTCTGCATGCATTATTATGACATTAATTGCTTTCATATTTAATTTATACGTTTATGAACTATTGGTAATCAATCTACGCACACCACTACACACTTCCTGACCCTGTGTCAAGGTCAAGGTCATTTCTACTTGGTTCTGTTACAAGGTTTAAGGTTTGCGTTTAACGTTTAACATATCACTCTGCATTCACTATTATGACATTGATTGCTTTCATATTCAGTTTATACATTTAGGAACTATTGGTCATCCATCTACGCATTTCACTACACCCGTCCTGACCCTGGGTCAAGGTCAAGGTCATTTCTACTTGGTTCAGTTACAAGGTTTAAGGTTTGCGTTTAACGTTTAACATGTCACTCTGCAGTCACTATTATGACATTGATTGGTTTCATATTTAGTTTATACATTTACGAACTATTGGTCATCCATCTACGCACACCACTACACCCGTCCTGACCCTGGGTCAAGGTCAAGGTCATTTCTACTTGGTTCAGTTACAAGGTTTAAGGTTTGCGTTTAACGTTTAACATTTAATTTAATCTAAATACCACTTTATAAACAGCACCCCTAGGCGAGCTCCATTGTCATCTGACAATTCTTGTTGTCATAGGTTATCTATTCAATTATGGTGGAGATTTTCTATGTTTTGACAAAATACGTCCAAAGTCGTCTGCTGCAGAATTGTCATATGAGGGAAAGGTTTAAAATTATAAAAAATAAATACATGTATTGACCTTGGTTTGGGATTTACAAAATGCATTTCATGACATTTGACAAGCACTTGAAAAAAAATAGCGAAGTAATTTGTCCCAAGACTGCTCTTGTTGGGAAATATCTACTTTTATGCAACTATATAATCAATAGCATCATACAGGGGTCTCTCGTTTTGAAACATTTCTTAATTATTTGTTTTAGGAAAATTAAAATACATTCTGCCTCTTTATGAAAAATGTTTTTTTAGCAAGATCATAACAAACGGTAATGTAGTTAGTTTCTTAATAATTTGGAAAACCAGTAGGCTTTACCAGTAGGCTTTACCATTTCCCAGATGCAACAAATCTGCAGCAAACAACTTTGAAATGCTTGGCAAAAATATACATCTGTAAAGAATGCTGTTAATGAAAGTATAGTTATTTGATACAGTTGAAAACATTGTTACAAAAATAGAAGCAATTATATGCAATTTCTCCTTTTGCCACAATGTTTTCAAAAGTCGTCAGCTGCAGAGGTGTCAAAATGCATCTGTATAAGGGAAAGTATTAAGGTGAAGTTAGATGAGTTTTAATCTAGTGTGAGACATATACTAAAGCTTAGCTGAGCACTTAGTGCTAGTGTGAGCTATTGCTATCCTTTATTGTCTGTTACTTGTTCAAATCTTCTTCTCTGAAAGTACTATTATAATTTTGCAATTTTTGCAAATAAATGCACATAAATATTCCTGTAGTGGCCAAAAGTGTTTAACCCTTTCCCTCATACGACAATTCTGCAGCAGACGACTTTGAACATATTTTATCAAAAAATGGAAAATCTCTATAGTTGAATGGATAACCTATGACTAAAAGTGGAAAACATTGTGGCAAAAGAAGAAATTGCACGTTTTGTGCAATTTCTTCTTTTGTCACTATGTTTTCAAAAAGCTGTCTGCTGCAGAGGCGTCAGAAAGCGTTTATATGAGGGAAAGGGTTAAATCATTCTGAACTGAAACACATGATGATGACCTCCACAGTTTCTTTTCTTAAATACATCAATAAATCTCATGTTAGTAATTGTTATTTCATGTCTCATTTAATTGATACGCTTGATTAAAATTAAAAACTTAATCATTTCCCACTTGCAGAGGCATTTTGACGCGTATGCAGAAGACAACTTTTGAAAACAGTGCGGCAAAAGGAGAAATTGCTCACAATTTTCCACAATGTTTTCTTCTCTTCACTGAATAGACTTTCATTTATAGAGATTGTCCATAGTTTAGCCTACATATGTATAAAAATGTCTGCTGCGGATTAGTTATGTTGGAAAGGGTTACCTTTGTTAACTCGGGATAAACTTTGTATAATTTTAAATTGAGATGTATAAAGATTATGGGCAAAGATAAAATTGCTCAACAGGCTTCTTTTCCTGAAATATTGTCAAAAATCAACTGCTGCAGAGCAATCAGTAGTTGACTAAAGGTTAAATAACTCGTAGAACTTTATCATTTTTTTCTAGGTTCATTTGTTTATAGAAAATACATCTGAAAAGCTTGATGAGATATTCTTTCAACTACCTTTGATGCAGCAGAATGGAGATAATGTGAAAATTGTGACCAAAGCTCTTCAAAATCTTGACTTCTATGTAAACAAAATATCAGCAGACTAGTTTTCTGTGTACATGTATAAGAATGTTTTAATATTGTTCATGATTGGTGTATGAAGTATTAATTTATATTAACTATTAAATTAGTAAAATATTCATTTAAAAGAAAACATGGTTAATGATATTGTAAATTTTTTATCCTTTCCCACATACAACAAATCTGCAGAAGACAACTTTGAAAACATGTAGGCAACAATATGGAAAATCTCTAAAACTGAATGTATAATTATTGAAAAGTCATCTGCTGCAAACACATCAAATGTGTCTGCATTTGGGAAAAGGTTAAAATCAGAAGAATATGACCCATAAAATCATAGCTTTTACATCAAAGCCAGTCCACTTCAGTTTGAACCTCCCCAACCCCAGTTTGTTGGGAAATATAAGAATTCCCTTGTCTGTCTGCGTAGTAGCCTATTCATAGACTGAGTTCTATGTGCCTCAAATGATCAGATGACTGGGAACAGAATAAACCGGTCTGTAAAATGTGTTCAATATTCATCTTTATCATATACATGTGCATTGGTATTTTATCGATAAAAGTTAATTCTTTCCCACTTCCAGGCGAAACTTTTGAAAACATTGAGACAAAAGGAGAAATTGCAGAAAATAACCAATTTCTCCTTTTGCCACAATGTTTTCATCTCTTTATGTATTTAGAATTCTTTCATTGATAGAGTTTTTTATATTTTTGTTTTGATGTTTTTCAAAGTCATCTGCTGCAGATTTATTGTATGTGGGAAAATGTTAAAAAAAATTACGTATATACTCTATTCAATGATTAAACTATTGTTTATTGAATTTTTCACAAGATGTTTTTAAAGTTGTCTGCTGCAGAATTGTTGTTAGTGGGAAAGGATTAATGGTTAATCTGATACAGAGGACGTTATGCCTCTCAAGCAGACGACATTTGAATTTATTGTGGAAAGAAAAGAAACTGCTCATTTTTATCCTTTGATGCCCGTGCTTTCAAAGCAGCTTAAACATAAAATATCATATGACAAGTGGACAGTTATGAAATTATTTTCATTTGTATACATGCATCTTTATTGTTGTATTAATTTTAGTACAGTAAATATTTGTAATATACATTTACCTATCATTCTCTTCTTTTGATATATCCATGCTGACTTAGTGTTGAGAGTAAAAGCATACACCTTGAGAACACAGGATGCCAGTTCAATCCCTGGTTATACTTAAGCCATTGAAAGTAGTAGCAGTGTCTTCTTTCTTCGGTGTTCAGTGTTTTATGGATATATTTAGCATTAACCTTTTTAATATTCCTCAAAACTACAGCAGACGATGTTTAAAATATTTAGATATAAAATACAGATAATCTCATTAAAAGTATAATTATTGAAAAGAGTTGAAAACATTGTGGCAAAATGAGAAGTAGCTCACCATGAGTAATTTCTCATTTTGCTACAATATGTATAAGTCGTCTGTTGCAGATGCATCAACATACGTCTGCATGTGGGAAAGGGTTAAAACTGGTGTCGGGGCAAACCAATTGTAGTGTTACTAATACATGTATTCCTAGGAAAGTGTTTCACATTTAACTCTTACCCACATTCGACACATCTGCTGCAGATGATATTTGAAATCAGTATGATACAAGAAGAAATTGCTCATAATGAGCAATTCCTCCCATTTGCCACAATGTTTACAACTCTATTCAATAAACATACCGTCATTTATAGAGATGTTCCATTTTTTACCTAGATGTTTTCAGTCATCTGCTCCAGACTTGTTGTGTGACAGAAAGGGTTAAAACCAGTCAAACTTATAAACCATGTGATCTCCTACTGCATTGTACTTGCAATAAGTTGTTCTTTAGTCCAAGAACCGCCTCGGTGGTGTAGTGGTAGAGCGCCTGCCTCAAGTGTGGGAGGTCGCTGGTTTGATCCCTGGTTGGTTCATACCAAAGTCTTTAAAAATGGAAGTAATGGCTGCCCTTCTTGGTGCTCAGGGTTGTGGGTTTAGCATTAATACAGACTGGCTGGTGTCAGGATAAATGGTCCAGTAGTACTGGTGACTTAACCAGGAAATGCTGTGATATAACTGAAAAATTATTAAAAAGCAGCGAGCAACACAAATCAATCTTTAGTCCAAGACCACCTCGGTGATGTAGTGGTAGAGTGGCTGCCTCGGGTGCTAGATGTCGCGGGATCTTTAGTCCAAGACCACCTCGGTGATGTAGTGGTAGAGTGGCTGCCTAGGGTGCTAGATGGCGCGGGATCTTTAGTCCAAGACCACCTTGGTGATGTAGTGGTAGAGTGGCTGACTCGGGTGCTGGATGGTGTGGGATCATACCAATGACTTTAAAAATGGTAGTAATGGTGGCGTTCATGGTTGCGGGGTTAGCATTATGACTGACTAGCTGGTGTCAAGATAAATGGTCAAGACAAAATTTCAAGCTGCTGAGGCAAACAATTGAGCAATTTCTCCTTTAGCCACAATGTTTTCAACTCTTTTCAAGAATTAAACTTTTCATAATTAAGCTGTTGTCTGCTGCAGATTTGATGTATGCTGAAAAGGGATAACCTTTTGTATTTGAAATGTAGTCTGTTTATTTACAGCCGAGGTTTTGAGTGACACATATTGAAAATTGGAAATACATACAAGTTGAAAACATTAAGACATTTATACGTCCGTCTTCGGAAGAGTCATATAATAGGAAGACCATGTTGGAAGATGTCCACAAAGGGTTTGTGTTTGCTTTCTAACCCAATCTTAACCAAACTTTGTCACCATGTTTATGGGACCAACATCTCGGCCTGATCGACACACCAGAGCTATAGCCCTTAATAACTTTATTTTGATAAATAATAATTGTGTGCTATCCACTTGAACAAACCTTTTCTAATCTGCACCAAATTTGATCACAATATCATAGCCAATAGTTCCAGTCAGAACATACGGAAGTTGTGGCCTCTTAATTATTGAAATTTATCTAAATTGACTTTGTAAGCAAATCATCTTATTTATCTAAGCGTAACCAATCTTGGTCACAACTGTTGTAGGCAAAATATTTTCCTGGCCCAGTTAAGTTTATCCAGATTGCCTTAGTTATGGCCCTTACTGTGTACAAGCAAACAAGCAGAAAAGGGAAAATTTTCCCACCAGAATTTAGTGACACCTCATACAGCAAGGCTGACCATGAATGTTATGCAACAGCACAAGTTTACATTCTGCCTTGGCCCTCCATGAGCCCAGAGATGAACCCATTTGTGCATGTATGGGCGTATCTTCACCTAAAGCAGACATTGCATGACAACAATCTGCACAATGTAATAGAATTGAGGAACTTCATCGGACGGGAATGAGCTGCTTTGCCACAACGATTCCTGCAGAGATTAGTGCCGTTTATGAGACAGAGATGTGTTGATCTTGTAGACGTAATTGGTGACACACACATTATAAGCATATGTATATACTGGGTAGCTGATATCAAATTTAAACTTTTTTTATTAGTAACTTTTATTAATTTCAATAAAAACAATTTTAGATGAATTCTAATCAAATTACCATAAATCAACCTGAGCCATTCCACTGGAAGATAAACCATGACAACTTCTGTAGATTTTATCAGCCTGCACATCCCTGCAAACCTATCATAATCCACACTATTTGGCAACAGCTTCTATGTAACATTCACTGGGGACTGCTAGGTAATGAAATCTCCGAGTTGTATATGCAACTTTATGTGAATATATTTGTTGTATGCATAGTAACCTTTATCCTAATATAGAGATGAAACTTCATGCTTAAACTTTAGGGCAGAAAACTTTAGAAAACATTTCGAAAAAAGGAGAAATTGGTGGTCATGACAAGCAATTTTATTTCGCAAATGTTTTCAACTTGCATTTTAAAGGTAAACTTTATTTTATGATGCTATACACTTTTCCTTACATGTTTTCAACTTTATTGTCACTATGTTTTCAAAGTCGTTTGCTGCAGATTTTTAAGTGGGAAAGGGTTAAAAGCAGTCGACTACATGTATGCAAATACGTGTTCAGGTAATTGGTTACTGTTTGTTTTTCCTGCAGCAAAACTTGTAATTACATATAAAATAGTACAAACCATATTGTTCATTGGCATAAATTAGATCTATATGTACAATCTCAACACATTGACGGATGTAACATCCGTTTTACATAAAAAATAAAGCAAACGTAAATCGTATACATGTATAAGCAAAAATAAATACATGTAAATAAACTTGCTACATTGGCCCCTTTTATATTACATTTACACAATATTTTCACTGTCACAGCCGTTACCCACATGCAGACTAAGCCAAACTTTGGATAATCTCAAATTAAAATTAAGAGAGATTACTGATCATGATCTTATAAGATGTTACAACCATTGTAAATGATGCCATTCATAATACAATGGAAAAATAACCCAATCTCTAATTCAGATGACTTCCAATGCATTATTCAGCAGACAATTTCCAAATATATACAAGAATGTCAAATTATCACAAAATATGCCCTTTAAGGAGGCATTATTCTGAAACAAGTAAATTGATCTGGCCAGTAATTTATCCCAACCGATGCTTAATGTCCATAACCATCTCACAGCAGGTTAGATGAAGATTGGATAAGAAATGATTAACCCTTTCCCTCATATAGACGCTTTC
Organism: Serripes groenlandicus; assembly: GCA_031761405.1. Classification (NCBI taxonomy): domain Eukaryota; kingdom Metazoa; phylum Mollusca; class Bivalvia; order Cardiida; family Cardiidae; genus Serripes; species Serripes groenlandicus. The sequence continues at coordinate 86,268,283 of JASEVX010000001.1, forward strand.
TGATGCCTCTGCAGCAGACGGCTTTTTGAAAACATTGTGACAAAAGAAGAAATTGCACAAAAGGTGCAATTTCTCCTTTTGCCACAATGTTTTCCACTTTTTGTCATAGGTTATCCATTCAATTATGGAGATTTTCTATGTTTTGACAAAAAACGTTCAAAGTCGTCTGCTGCAGAATTGTCGTATGAGGGAAAGGGTTAAGAGCGGACTAAGCCTTTTTAGCTAAATATTGGATAATGTAAGGGCCATAATCCAAAAAGTGCATTGCGATTTGGCAGGTTTGTGAGCTTGGCCTTAACATTATGCCCACAACCATGTTTACTAAGTTTGTTGAAGTTCGAAAATAAAAACGGTTTGACTTAGAGAGCGGACAAGGCTATTTTTTGATAATTCAAGGGCCACAATCCAAAAGTGCCTTAGGTGGTTTGGTGGTTTATCCAACTTGGCTTAGACTGTTAGACATTCTGACCACAAATATGTTTGGTGAAGATCAGATGAAAACTGTTCAAGTTAAGGGGCAGACAACATGTGGACGCCCATCTGCCGCCGATGTTCCCATAATACAGCCTGTATTAACCCTTTCCCTCATACAACAATTCTGCAGACGACGACTTTGAACATATTTTAACAAAAAGTAGAAAATCTCTATAATTGAATTGATAACCTATGACAAAAAGTGGAAAACATAGTGGCAAAAGGAGAAATTGCACGTTTTGTGCAATTTCTTCTTTTGTCACTATGTTTTCAAAAAGCTGTCTGCCGCAGAGGCATCAGAAAGCATCTATATGAGGGAAAGGGTTAATAAAATATGCTTATAAATAGAGAGATTTTTATGTTGTATCTTAGAGAAATGGTTGGAATTCAATATTATGTGAATATATTCATTTATTAATGTAGTCTCAGTAGAAGCAGAGATAAGAGTATCATATAAAATAACAAGAGCGCTCCAAACTGCTTTTTATTTAGTTGAAAAAGGGGCATTACTGAATGATTATCAAAGCCAGAGTTATGGGACTTGGTATAGACATGCATATCATTCCTAGGAACATGTGTATCAAATTGATGAACACTTTTGGAGTTATGAGGTAAGGTTAAAGTTTTGTGATACCCAAACTTTTTTTCATCGGAAAACAGACGGGCTAAAAAGGTTTAAAATGTAAAATTTGAAAATTGTATCGCCATTATTTGATATGTTTAATTTCAACTCTGCAAGGCTAAGTAGCAGTGAAAAATTACTTAACACAAATAAGAAGATGAGGATGAAACTGTACCTCTTCAGCAATTATTTATTCGGCAATAAACATTCCTTAAGTTTTTCTTTTCTTATTGCAGATAAATGGACATCAAAATTAAGGTTCAACAGGGAAAAAAGATCATGCATGAATTATACAATTTAGGTGATGTTAGAGTATTTTAAATAATTAATTTACATTTCACAATAATCTTTTGACAAGTTAAAATACCAATAACAAGTTAATACTTTTTATCTCTCATCTTTCAACAAACTGGTTCTGTCGTCTGCTTCATCATCTGTGTTTGCTGAATCTTGAATGTTACGTCTGTAACCACCACTAGCGACAACCATGAGCTCTTCAGATTTGAAGGAAACACAAGGTACACAGTGTCTTAGATCTACTAGTTGATTATAAATGGCCGTGCCAATCATTAAGAATATAAACCCATCAACTGAAATAAAAAATATATATAAATCACTTTATTGCTCTTAGTTAATTTTAAGATACAATGTACATGTACTGTATAGATATATCAGTGACTTAGAAAATAAAGTAATAGATCTATGTTTTATCCGTCAAGTATCAGTATTTATATGCAATCTATCCTTTATCCCTTTCCCACCTGTAGACGCATCTGCAGCAGACGACTATTTTCAAATAGTTGCAGTAATTATATCTTCATATATAGAGATTTTTCAGGTTTTTCCAACATGCTTTTAAAGTCTTCTGCTGCAGGTTTGCTATATATGGGAAAGGGTTATACTTTTTAACCCTTTCCCTCATATGACAATTCTGCAGCAGACGACTTTGAACGTATTTTGTCAAAACATAGAAAATCTCCATAATTGAATGGATAACCTATGACTAAAAGTGGAAAACATTGTGGCAAAAGGAGAAATTGCACATTTTGTGCAATTTCTTCTTTCGTCACTATGTTTTCAAAAAGCCGTCTGCTGCAGAGGCGTCAGAAAGCGTCTATATGAGGGAAAGGGTTAAGGCTAACCCCAGCACAAAGTTATCAAGGTAAACCATTGTGATAACTCAACGGCGACGTCAACAATTTCTTTAAACAACATCTCTTAAATCACATGACAAATACCAGACATATAAACTATTTATATGTCTCTGCAAAAACTAACCAAACCTCACAGGAATGTTTCCTTGGTTGTACTTTTTGAGAAGTGATCAAAGAATTATATGTAGAACTCCACTTGCCGCTGCCTCATAAATGGGAAAATATTTATAGGTTTCTTCTCTGAAACATGTTTCTGATTTCAAGATAATTTGGCAGAAATAATCTTCATGTGACTCTCTAAGAAAAACAATTCAAGCCATATTGGTTGGCTGAAGAACATGGTGACCAGGTATTATGAAAATGAAATAACTTCTCCACTGAAACTGCTTCTCTGATTTCAAGGTAATTTTGCCGAAAAAGTGACAAAAATTGAAAGTAGGGATAGGGTAAACTAAACTGGGCTGTTCTGAAGAGTTGTTGAAAAGGTGTTACAATTTTTAAGCAACACATGTTTTGAACATTGATACAGACTTTAACCCCTCCCACATAGAACAAATATGCAGAGGACAACTTCGCTTCGCAAGCATCTAGGCAAAGACATGGAAAATCTCTAAAATGAAAGTAGAATTACTGAAAAAAGTTGAAAACATTGTGGCAAAAGCAGAAATAACAATTTCTCCTTTGTCACAATGTTTTCAAAAGTTGTATGAATTTTAAGACCTGTTATGTGCATGCTCTACACTACCTCTTTCCCACTTACAACCAATTTGATGCAGACAATTGATTACATCGGAGGAAAAAAACCCAGCATGATTGATAAAATACACTATACATTTAGATGACTTACTTTGTAAAATCCCATATGTTTTGTCAAATGGCTCACCAAAGTCCTGAAATATACAACAAATGCTCTTACACTTTCCAACATGTACAGGCAATTGACCCCTCTGCAACTGACGACTTTTGAAAACATAGCGACAAAAGAAGAAATTGCACAAAACGTGCAATTTCTCCTTTTTCCACAATGTTTTTCACTCAAAAAGAGCAATATTTCCTATTGCCAAAGTGTTTTAATCTTTGTTCAATAAATAAACTTCCTTTTACAATGATTTACAACAATTGTCCACATACATTTTCAAAATCGACTGCTGCAGATTTGTTGTAATTGTGAAAGGATAAATATCTACTGCAGCATTGACTTTCAGTTTGAATTTGCTATCATGGCTGACTGCATACAGTCCAGTTTTCATCAGAAACAATCCATGTTGTCTGGTTGGTTTGATTACAATGATTAATATTACATTTTCTAACAAAGGCTGTACCCAAATAACAAGCTATCTACTCTGTGGGATAGAAGAAATCGCTCATTTTCATTCAATGTTTTCAACTGTTAATCCAAGCTTAACATCCAATTTTCCAGATGTTACGTTTTTCCCCTCAAATGTTCTAAGTTGTCACAAAAACATGGCAACCACAATAAAACAATTGTCTAGTTTAAACATATTTTTTGGCCAATAAATGTACATGTGAATTGGGGCGAGACCAAATGTTATTAGACCATTAGAAATCTGTATCTCCCGCTGTAAAATATTCATACAATTTAGGTAAAGGCAAACAAATTATGTTTTTGACTACAAAATAAGCGGCAAAAAGAGTTTTCAATATTGACAGACAGACAAACTCACTCCTATCAACCCCCCCCCCCCCCCCCCCGTAACCTCGTTTGTGGGGGTATATATCATGTCAACCCTTTCCCACCTATAGACGCATTTTGACGCGTCTACAGCAGACGACTTTTGAAAACATTGTGACAAAAGATGAAATTGCTCAAAACAAACAATTTTTCCTTTTGCCACAATGTTTTCAAATTTTGTTCCGTAATTTTACCTTAATTTCTAGAGATTTTTCGTATCTTGAGTAAATGTTTTCAAAGTCGTCTGCTGCAGATTTGTTGTATGTGGGAAAGGGTTAGTTATTTACTAGAAGTGATTCCCGAGTGTCAGCCTGTTCAGGCCAACAACCCAAGGAAGGAGGGAAGCAAAATCTTACCTTGTCAAGTGCATAGAAAATCAGAAGATCTACGACCCATACCAACATTGTTCTACAAGCATCAATCAAGGTTCTGTGAACGGCTGTTACAAAGACAAACATTATGAGTTTTACCCTTTCCCATAAACAACAAATCTACAGCAGATGACTAAGAAAACATCTTTGCAAAAATGAAAGTTAAAATGGATCTGAGAATAATGTGGCAAAAGAAGAAATTATTTTTCTGTATTTCACATTATTTTCATAGCTAGTCTAATTAGTTGAAAACATTTTAGAAAAAGATAAAAAAATTCTAATAGAATGAGTTATTTCTCTTTTTTTGTATCAGGAAACAGTTTGTATATGTGATGCATGAACATTGTGTAACTAACTTTAAACATGTTAGTTTAACTCTTTCCCACTTGTAGATGCATTTTGACGCATCTCTAGCAGACTACTTTTGAAATATTGGCAAAAGAAGAAATTTCTCGTTTTGCCATGATGTTTTCAACTCTATTTAATAATTAAACTCTCATATATGGATATTTTTCACATTTTTGTCAATACGTTTTAAATGTCGTCTGCAGCAGAATTTGTGTATGTTGGAAAGGGTTAAACTTATTTTTTTTACATCGCTTGAGAAACAAGCTTTAAGCTTATATTAATCACACTCGATGTCTGCTTCCTTGAGACAAAATTCCTCAAGACATTACCAGTACTTGCGCCGTTTATGTGCACAAATCCCAAAGGCAAAACCTGCTCAGTACGGAATTCAAAACCCAGGACCTTTGGTATGTAATGCCGATGCTCTACCACTGAACATGATCAACATTACATTTTTAAACGGTTTATTTTAATAACAAGTGTTCAAAGGAATATAACGGTCCCTGCCAATAACCAATAAATGTAACAGATTAAGTCAAAGACTGACAGAAAGGTAATGGTGAAGTGATCGCTAACTGACAAAACAAAAATGTTTGAAAAAAGGCATGTGTCACCTGAGATGAGTCAAAGCACAAGAGACCAAGATGTGATCCCTAAGCATCACTCTGCCATAAAATCAATTAATGAGGGACAGTCAAACAGACATAAAAAGACATTATGTTGAAATTGAAGCTTGTTTTGCAAAACAGCTTCCAGATCAATATGCAATACTTGTGATCCTTTCATTATAAACTCATACCAAAGAACATTTTAAGAAGGGACTATTTATATTCTGATTCAAGAGATTCCAGAGTTTAACCCTTTCCGCCATACAACAATTCTGCAGCAGACGACTTTGAACACATTTTGTCAAAAAATAGAAAATCTCTATAATTGAATGGATAACCTATGACTAAAAGTGGAAAACATTGTGGCAAAAGGAGAAATTGCACGTTTTGTGCAATTTCTTCTTTTGTCACTATGTTTTCAAAAAGCCGTCTGCTGCAGAGGCGTCAGAACGCGTCTATATGAGGGAAAGGGTTAATGAGGTAGCATAATTGAAATATTGTCTTTGTTGTGTTCCAGCAAAATATGTAGATGTTTATGTTGTTGTGTGTACTGAATGAATGAATGTATATTGTTTTATGGCGCATCGACAGCTAAGGTCATTTAGCGCGCAATTAAATTTAATTATTCATGATGCCTGGGTAAACAAACCAGTACTAGGCTAGAAAATGTGCCTTGCCCAAGGGCACTCCACCATGATCGTAGTGCCGCGACTGGGGATCGAACCCGGGACACCCGGTTTCGAAATCCCCGACGCTAACCACTCGACCACAGTGGATTCCTTTGTGTGTACTGAGGATGAATGCTACAACCAAGCACTTTCTATTTTTCCAACATTGTTTTGACCTCTTTATTCAACGACTTACAGACTGTTTTCTTAATCTTAATATTACAAGTTCTTCAGAGCAGGCAAATCTAACCATACAATATCAGTAAACCCTTTCTCACTTGCAGACGTATTTTGAAGCTTTTGTTGCAAAAGGATATTTGAAAACTTTGTGACAAAATGAAAAATTGTTTCTCATGACGAGCAATTTTTCTATTTCCCCTTTATATTTTCAACTCTATCCAATAATTATATTTTCATTTATTGAGGTTTGTAGTTCTGCCTAGAAGTTTTTCAAAGTACCATATGTGGGAAAGGGATAAATATTAAAAACTAACACATACCTGTTAAAGATCGTGTAACTGCCAAACCAAAATAGTTATAAAATGCTATAGACATTAAATAAAGTAAACAGAACACCAGTAGGCGAGGACTGTTTGATATTTGGTATAAAGCATCAAGACTGTTTTCGTAACTTCCATTTACACCAGGGCCTGGTATGAAATACATTGCTGGTAGTACAATCTGAAATTAGCATTGTTTGTCATTACCTTTTGAAACATACAACAAATAATCAGCAGCCTACTTTGAAAACGTCTTGATATAAAAATGCAAAATACATATAATTTAAAGGGTTGTTTTTCAGACAAAAATATTTGTCGCCCCATCTCAAAACTAAACTGCTGTACCTGGGACTAGACATCATTGAATACATGATATCAAGAGAACTTAACTCGTTCCCACACACATCAATTCTGAAGCAGACGACTTTGAAATCATCTAGGCAACAATATGGAAATAACCTATAAAGTATAATTTTCAAATTAAGTTGAAAATATGCTGATACAGTTTCATGTTAAGTTTCATGATTATTACTCAAACACTTCATTGATATATGACAAATTTCCCAACTCTGTGAACTAATTCTAACAAGAGATGTTTGTCAAACATTATGCCCCCCCCCCCCCCTCCCTGAGCGCCATGTTATCAGGAATATTTGGACTATGTTTGATCCGATGACCTCAAAATCAAATCCATAGAGGTCATCTACCGGTCACCCTCAGCCTCAATGTCAAGTTTAAGGGCCATAAGTGCAGGCAATGTGGAGTTATCACTCTGACAAGCTTTTTGCGTTCGAGGTCACTGCGACCGTTACCTTTGACAAGATGACCTCAAAATCAAAACGGGACATCTACTGGTCAGGCCCAACCTCCAAGTAAAGTTTGAGGACTAAAGCTCCAGGCATTGTTTAGTTATCACTCAGACAAGCTTGGTCGCTGTGACCTTGACCTGTCACATAATGAACTCACAAAAGGTGTCATCTACTGGTCACCCCCAGCCTTCATGTTAAGTTTTAGGGTCATGGGTGCATGTAATGTCGAGTTATCACTCGGACCTGATGACCTCACAATCAATAAGGGTCATCTACTGGTCACCCCAAGCCTCCATGTCAAGTTTGAGGGCCATGGATGCAGGCAATGTAGAGTTATCACTCGGACAAGCTTTTCAGGTTCAAGGTCATTGTGACCTTGACCTTTGACCCAATGATCTCAAAATCAATTGGGTCATCTACTGGTCACCCCCAGCCTCCATGTCAAGTTTGAGGGCCATGGGTGCAGGCAATGTAGTTATCACCCGGCCAAGCTTTTCAGGTTCAAGGTCACTGTGACCTTGACCTTTGATCCAATGACCTCAAAATCAATAGGGGTTATCTACTGGTCAGGCCTAGTCTTCTTGTCAAGTTTGAGGGCCATGGGTGCAGGCAATGTCGAGCTTTTTCGCGCTCAACAGCACTGTGACCTTGACCTTTGACCTGATGACCTCAAAATCTATAGGATTCATCTACTGGTCATCCTCAACCTCCAAGGCCTTGTTGAGTTATCACTCAGACAAGCTTTGGTCTATCAACGGACCGACCAACATACCGACTGACGACATGTGCAAAGTAATATACCCCTCTTCTTCGAAGGGGGCATAATTAAATGAAGGACCATAACCTGGACTTTATCAATACACGACCACAGGATCACAACTTTACACACTGATAACCATTGCGGCAAACTATCAGGACTCTTAATCAAATGCTCTTTGAGGAATGTGCGACACAAATCTTTCCACATTCTTGATGCTAAGTCAACAGCTATAACATAGTGTAACTGGGTTTCGATTAATACAAAACCCCAGGTGCACTTCTTCAAAAAAGCATTCATGCAAAGTTTCATGGTCGTAACTATAACACAATTTGACATATGTGGATAAATGGACAACTGTGTGCTTTTTGATGTGGGAAAGGGTCAACCCTTTATCCTGATGCAGATGTCTATTTGTACTATTGAATACATTTATAAGAAAAGTGTGAGTTGTTTATGAGCAATTCTTTTCTAATTCAATTAGCCCATAATTTCTGTGTAAGTGAAAGCATGAAAGAGAGACGGCATAAACCTGATCCCTATGAGTCATCCTGCGAAGGCAGATGCCACAAAAAGATCTTGCTTTATCAACAGTTTCAATAAAACAATCCACTTCTGTAGCTGACACATTTTGAAAAGATTGTAGTAAAAGTGTATTCTATCAAAGAAATATCCAACTTATAAGAATATACATAAGTTGACAGACATTTTTACAAGCTTGTATATCATATATATATATATATATAAAGAAAAAAGACGCTACATTGGTTTTAAACATGCCAACCGGTTTCTTTTACACTACTCATCAGGCCAGTGCTAATAATCATTATGATAATATATGTGTGTGAACAGTGCCGATCTTAATCTGGATCTACACTGTCACAAAAGCCAACATTTTCTTTTCCCATGCACAGGGTAATTATAATACCTCATATTTTCTGTATTTTACAATTTGTCTCCATATGTCTTCTTAGCAAAATCTCAATCTAAAGTGTATCATCAAGTAAAGTAATGAAAGTACTTACCAATGACATAAGAAGTACACCAAATGTTCCCTCTAAACCTACCACCTGTAGAGAAATAAATACTATTAAACAAAGTGTTCTCTTTTCTAAAACGAAACCACATACACAGAGAACAGTGACAACATAGTTTCATTGAATAGATTTGGATTTGTAATATGTATACACTGTGTTCAACAATATGTCAAGTAAATACAGCAATTTCTGGTGTTACAGGTAACTCTATCCTCATATCTATGAAACAAGAGGGCCATGATGGCCCTGGAATCGCTCACCTGATTTTTTTTTTTTTTACTTTAGCTATATAAGACGGCCATAGTTTCCGACTAATCAACTTGACTTGAAGGAATCTGATAGAGGGTCACCCTAGGAACATTTCTTCAAAATTATTTGAAAATCGGCCATGTTTTTTGACCAATCAACATGGCTTGAAGGAATCTGAAAGTGGGTCACTTAAGGAACATTTCTACAAAATTATTTGAAAATCGGCCTGACACTTTCGGAGAAGAAGATTTTTTAAGTTTTCACTATAGCCATATACGGCAAAATAGCCCCGCCACCCTGGTGGCCATATTTTTCGACCAATCAAATTGGCTTGAAGGAATCTGATAGAAGGTCATCCACGGAACATTTCTACAAAATTATTTGAAAATCGGCCTGCCACTTTCGGAGGAGAAGATTTTTTAAGTTTTCACTATAGCCATATAAGGCAAAATAGCCCCCCCCCCCTGGCGGCCATGTTTTTGACCAATCAACATGGCTTGAAGGAATCTGATAGAGGGTCATCCAAGGAACATTTCTACAAAATTATTTGAAAATCTGCCAACCAGTTTGGGAAAAGAAGATTTTTTAAGTTTTCACTATAGCCATATAAGGCAAAATAGCCCCGCCCCCCTGGCGGCCATGTTTTTCTGAATAATTGTTGAAGCAGCATTAAACTCCAATCAATCAATCTTGTAACATTTCACATCTGAGTGTTACCAATCTGACCAGCTAAAAGCTGTCTATTGACTTACTTTCTTGAACACATAAGCAGAGTACCAAGAAAAACAACCTTAAGTTTTTCCCATTTACAACAATTCAGCAGCAGTCAACTTTGAAATCATCTTGGCAAGAATATGGAACATTTTCATTAAATGAAAATATGATTACTGAATAGATTTGGAATTATTGTGGCAAAATGAGATATTGCTTCCTCAGCGCAAATTTTCCGTAAAAATGTTTTCAAAAATCTTCTACTACAGTGGTGTCAGAAAGGGCCTGTATATGGCAAGGGTTAACATAACTGTTACACATGTGATAAAAGACTTGCCTCTGCTTTCATGCTAAAAACCTCGAAACAATATTGCTTCACAGAAGATTCTTCAAACCTTCTATAAACCTTTCACATCTGTAGACGCATTTTGACGCATCTGCAGCAGATAACTTTTGAAAACATTGTGACAAAAGGAGAAATTGCTCAAAACAAGGAATTTTCTCCTTTTGACACAATGTTTTCAACTTTCCTTTCAGTAAGTATAGCTGTATTTCTGGAGATTATCCATATCTTGAGTAGATATTTTCAATGTCGTCTGCTGCAGTATGTTGGAAAGGGATATATAATTGGCAAACAGTGCCGAGCTAGATCAAACTGTATCAATGTTCTGTCTAATATGACTCAACTGGTGATTTATGTAGAGCTTTTCTCAAATGAAGGTCATACCATAAACATGATGTGTTATTTTTCATGAAGTTTAAGCAGATCATTAACCCTTTCCCACTTACAACAAATCTATTACATACGACTTTGAAATTATCTAGTCAAATGTCTATAAATTAAAATGTAATTATTGAATAGAGTTGAAAACAGTGAAGCAAAAGGAGAAATTGCTTGTTATGAACAATTTCTGCTTTTACAACATTGTTTTCAAAATTCTTCTCTCGAGTACCGGAGTTGCAGCTTGATCCCCGGCCAGGTCGTAACAACCTGAAAGACTTTAACTAGAATGGAGTGCTCCGCGGAGTACATGTGTCACCTGCACCTGCTCATTGAAAGTGTGACGAAAAAGTGTGACAGTCAAACAGACAGACAGACAGACGCCAGACAAAAAAAAAAGTAATCCCTAAGTGCCTACCATGCTACACAGGGTGACACAAAAATGGTAGAAATGGCTGCCCTCCTTGGCACTCAGGGATGCGGGTTTAGCATTATGACTGACTGGCTGGTGTCAGGATAAATGGATCAGTAGTACTGGTAACTTACACAGGAATTGTAGTGATAAAACTGGAAAAGTGTTGTAACCGACATTAAAACACCAAACAATCAAAAGTGGTCTGCAGCAGATTCGTCAAAATGTGTCTGTAGGTGGGAAATGGTTAAAAAGTAATGAAACAAATGAAGTGTTGTGTACTTACATGTAACGGATGATAACCTCTTTTCTTTAAGAAAGCCTCCTCTATAACCATTTGAGTGGCACTGATAAGCTGACTTCCAAGAATCAGTAAAATACCTACAAATGAACATGTTTCAAGCAAATCACTCTTTTTTTAACCCTTTCCCTCAGATAGACACTTTCTGATGCCTCTGCAGCAGATGGCTTTTTGAAAACATAGTGACAAAAGAAGAAATTGCTCAAAACGAGCAATTTCTCCTTTTGCCACAATGTTTTCCACTGTAAGTCATAGGTTATCCATTCAATTATAGAGATTTTCTATTTGTTGACAGAATATGTTTAAAGTTGTCTGCTGCAGATTTATTATATGAGGTAAAGGGTTAAAAGGATTTGTATATTATGCTTTTAGGCTTATCAACATGTAGACACATTTGAAGATGAATAGTGAAATCTTCAGATTAACCCTTTCCCTCATACAACAATTCTGCAGCAGACGACTTTGAACGTATTTTGTCAAAAAATAGAAAAAAATCTATAATTGACTGGATAACCTATGACTAAAAGTGGAAAACATTGTGACAAAAGGAGTAATTGCTCGTTTTGAGCAATTTCTTCTTTTGACACTGTTTTCAAAAAGCTGTCTGCTGCAGAGGCGTCAGAAAGCGTCTATATGAGGGAAAGGGATAAATTAAACAATAATGTCCATTTTTCTGATAGCTGACCTCCTATTTTGCTCAATGAAATTTTAGTGTCATTTTTCATAATTTTGTGACGTAATTGAATCACACTCAGGGCATATATTCTTGACTTTAAAAGGAGATCTGTGTCATTTACAATTAATGCTTACAACACCTGGGTTTTGAGAAACAATAAGAGGAATATTATTAGTGTGTTCTAATTACACCACAAGAATATGAGATATCCAGAGAACTTGAGTATTGTGGACTTATAAATTTGAAAATGAATACACTTTTATGGTATATACATATATGCAAAATCATACAATGCATGAAAGTTGGTGTACCTGCAAATCTAAATCCATCATTATCTTTCTTTAAAATATAATAAATTTGCAAAAGTGTGCTCATATATTTAATTTTTTTCAAGAGAGATATGAGAATTGTGATAAAAGAGACAAAATCATCAACTTTCCCTCATTAAAGTTGTTCATGAAAGAAACTGTTTGAGGTTCATATTTGTGGAGGATAATACAAATTTGAAAATTGGTATAAATGAGGAAGAAATTGAACCGTTTTCCTTTCCCACAATGATTTCAAAAGTAATTTGCTGCAGAGTTGTCAAAAGTGTCTGTGTCAGGAACAGGATAAAAAGTTATATGAATTATACGACATAAACAAATGGCATACCAAATAATGTTTTCCCCCCTGCCGATGTTTTATGACCCTGGCTTTTAAACACGCTGGAACATCCCACGAGTACAAGGCCCATCATCACAACCATCATTCCTAGCCAGTGTGTAGGCTTCAATTTACGCTTTAAAAATATTTTCTGAAAATAAATATTTTTTAAAATTAATCTTTCATTCAGATGCATAGGCTGATCTTGATCTACCAGATGCAAAGGCTGATCTTGATCTACACTGTTTACAAAAGTCAACTTGAACCTTTTTGCATGGACAGGCTCGCATTTAATTCTTCTAAATATCAGGGAACATTGAAGATTCCTCTGTTGAACAAACCAACAAGATCATCAATCATCTGACATAACTCATATATTGGAGTAATCGTAATTATCGAGCGATATAAACCCTTTCCCACTTGCTAACACATTTTGCTGATTAGTAATAGATGGGAAATTGTTTAACCCTTTTCCACATACAATAAATCTGCAGCAGACGACTTCGAAAACATATTTGCAAAAAACTCCATCAATAAGGCTTTAATTATTAAATAAAGTTGAAAACATAGTGGCAAAAGGTGAAATTGCTCATCATAAGCAATTTCTTCTCTTGCCATAAAATGTTCAACAGTCATCTGCTGAAGAGGCGTCAGAAAGCATCTGTATATGGGAAAGGGTTAAGAAGAAGTGTATTCAGCACAAGAAGACAATTGTGTTCTCGAATCCTAATTGCTGCTTATCCTTTCCCACATACAGACGATCTCTGATGCCTCTGCAGCAGACGACTTTTTAAAAAAATACTGGCAAAAAGGAGAAATTGATAATGATGAGCAATTACTCCATTTGCCACAATGTCTTCAACTCTGTTTACAAAAGTACATGTAGTCTGCTGCAGATTTTCTGAAGGTATGTAAGGGTTTGAAATACTTACAGATAAAATCCCAGCAAAAATGATTATAGATCCTCTCAGCATTTGCCATACTGAGGCATCCACATAGACTAGACCTATACCTGAAAAACACGGTGAATAATACACATATTTTAAATTGCTTTGATCACATTTTAAGTAGCAGATGAATGTAATTGTTGTTGAAAGAGTAGAAAACATTGCAGGAAAAAAAGACAAATAGCATGTCATGAGCAGTGTTATCTTTTTTTAACAATGTTGACCAAGGTCGTCTGCTGCAGATTAATCAAATGCTTCCTTTTTCAGAGAAAAGTTTAATGCAGAACTCAGTGGGTACATGTAACATCCAACGACAGACCTAGGTGTTTTTCATGTTTACTAGATATGCTCAAACTAGACTTAACCAATTGTATAGCATTTGTGATATACAGTTGTAAGTAGGAGTATGTTTTATGACAGAAGAAAACATTGTGGGAAAAGGAGAATATGTTTATTATGAGACATCTTACCCTTTCTTACTATGTTCCTAGCAGTCAACTGTTTCAGGTGTCAAAATGTGTTTGCCTCAGAGAAGTGTTAACTATTACAGTGTCATTCCAAGCAGATTTCCAAACATGTTACAAAAATAATCCTTTCCCACTTCTAGACACATTTTGACACATCTGCAACAGACGAATCTTGAAAACATTGTGACAAAAGGAGATATTGCTCAAAACAAGCAATTTTCCCTTTTGACACAATGTTTCCAACTCTTTTCAATAATAAAATTATCATTTATTCAGTTTTTCATATTTTTTATTAGATAGTTTCAAAGTTGTCTGCTGCAGATTTGTTGTATTTGGTAATATGGATAAGTAAATATGTCTGTTGACAAAATACAAAAGTCCTATCCTGCCTGCCCACTAAAACATTATGGATATACATGTATGTATGTTGGAGAGATACCCAAGGACTTTCATACCTGCCAAGGATGTCCCCACGAGGTCACAACAAGTTGGCAATAACACTATCAGCTGCATTACTCTGTAAATATCAAAAGATTTGTCTTACACAGCTTTAACCTTTCCCTCATATAGACGCTTTCTGATGCCTTTGCAGCAGACGGCTTTTTGAAAACATAGTGACAAAAGAAGAAATTGCACAAAACGTACAATTTCTCTTTTTGCCACAATGTTTTCCACTTTTAGTCATAGGTTATCCATTCAATTATGGAGATTTTCTATGTTTTGACAAAAAATGTTCAAAGTCGTCTGCTGCAGAATGGTCGTATAAGGGAAAGGGTTAAACCTTAACAACATATAACAAAACTGCAGCAGATGACTTTGAAATATTCTGTACAAAAACAGGGAACATTTCTATAACCGATAGTTTTATTATTGAATAGAGTTGAAAACATTGTGACAATAAGGATAAATTGTTCATAATGAGCAATTTCTCCTTTTGCCACAATGTTTTCATCTGTATGCAATAGTTATACTTTTATTTTTAGAGATGTTTCAACATCATTGCCCATGTGTTATTTAATTTCGTCTGATGTAGAAAATGTTTACAAAAAACAACAAAATAGTCAATCCATTCAAAAGACAGTAATAAAGGCTTCCCTCCCTGGTGCTCAGGCTGGCTGGGTACCATTACAACATACACTAACCCTCCCTGATGCTCAGGCTGGCTGGGTACCCTTACAACATACACTGACCCTCCCTGATGCTCAGGCTGGCTGGGTACCCTTACAACATACACTGACCCTCCCTGATGCTCAGGCTGGCTGGGTACCCTTACAACATACACTGACCCTCCCTGGTGCTCAGGCTGGCTGGGTACCCTTACAACATACACTGACCCTCCCTGGTGCTCAGGCTGGCTGGCTACCCTTACTACATAAACTGACCCTCCCTAGTGCTCAGGTTGGCTAGGTACCCTAACAACATACACTGACCCTCCCTGGTGCTCAGAATGGCTGGCCACCCTTACTACATACACTGACCATCCCTGGTGCTCAGGCTGGCTGGCTACCCTTACTACATACACAGACCCTTTCCTGATACAGGCATTATTTGGTGGTTATCAGCAGTTATCAGAAAAGTAAGAAACTGCTCATCTTAAGCAATTTCTCATTTTTCTACCAATTATTAGCTATTTCTCATTTTCCAAGTCATGACGCCATAGTTCAGTTGGTAACAGTGAGGACTATCAATCAAGGGGTTCCGTGTTCGAACCCTGGCTGGACCGTTCATTCTTTCCTATCATTGATAAAAGTCATTTTGACTTATGGGTAAAAAAGGCTATGTGGCAAGGTAGTGTTGTGTTGAGTACTGGTGCTAGAAAACCAGGAAAAACATGTTTGGTGAACTGGGCATCGTGATATAACCATAATACTGTTGAAAACAGCTTTAAATGGCAATCAATCAATCATTTTTAATCCTGTATATGAAAATTATACTTTGAAATGTCTAAATGCTGACATCATTTCACTTACCTTAAAAAGGTTTAATGCCTTTTGGCGCATCTCAAACATTGTGGCGAAAGGAAAAACTGCTCAAGATGAATGTTTGCCTGAATGTTTTCAATTGTTTTACTTTCATTTAAAGAGATGATCCATATTTTTGCCTAGATCTTTTCATAATAACAATAACAAGTTAATGTCGTATTGCAAGCAATACAAAAATCCCCTACCGGACGAGGAGAGCTCATTTTTGTATTTACATTCAAGCATGTGTGACCTTGACATTTGAGGAACATGCGAGAATCCTAAGATGCATGGTTGAGATGCGGGCCACACAAGGTAATCCTATCAAACAGTACTCATTTTGACCTTTGACCTCTAAGTGTGACCTTGACATCTGAGGTACAGGCCTGGGTCTTGTGCGTGACACGCCGCCTCATCAAAGTGAACGTTTGTGCCAAGTTTCTTTGAAATCCTATGATGCATGGATGAAATGTGGAGCTGGACAAGGTACAGTCCTATCAAATAGTACTCATTTTAACCTTTGACATCTAAGTGTGACCTTGACATTTGAGGTACAGGCCTGGGTCTTGAGCATAACACACCACCTCATCATGGTGAACTTTTGTGCCAAGTTTCTTGGAAATCCTATGATGCATGGTTGAGATGCGGGCTGGACAAGGTAATCCTATCAAACAGTATTCATTTTGACCTTTGACCTCTAAATGTGACCCTGACATTTGAGGTACAGGCCTGGGTCTTGCGCGTGACACGCCGCTTCATCATGCTGAACGTTTGTACAAAGTTTCTTTCAAATCTTATCATGCATGGTTAAGATGCGGGCAGGACAAGGTTAGGTTGACTGACAGACAGACAGACAGGCGGAATCTACCAAACCTATAAGGGGACTAATAACTTTATTTTATGAGGCTGCACATTTGGGTTGTCCCAATCTTCCATGTTGGCTTCAGAGCAAGAAATATATTATATACATGTAATGTTATACATACACAAGAGATAATTCAACAAATCAATATTCATCTGCTGCAGATTTGTTGCTTGTGGGAAAGGGTTAAACTAGAAATATCAGTACCTTGCATGATAGGGGGGGTCCGGAGCCTCTGTCTCACTCTCTAAAACCTGCAATGTTGTTCAGAGATAAATTAATAGTATTTACATATCTGGCTATCACAAAAACAATGTTTAAACCTTTCTCATGTATAGATGCTTTCTGACACCTCCCCAGCAGATGACTTTTGAAAACATTGTAGCAAAAGGAGAAATAGCTAGTTGATGATCATACTATCAATTATTATAAAGATTTTCCCCTATTTTTTCCCTGTTGTTTTCGAAGACATCTTCAGATTTGGGAAAAGGCAACTTGAATACTTCTGCTTCTGTTTTTAATTCAAAACCCAAACAATTTCAAATATCTAGATAAGGGGAGTATATTTAGTAGTCATGTCTTTAATATTGCATAAAAATCACAATGTAGTGGGTATGGTATTCATTATATCCAATAATAATTTCAAAAGAGTCAAGTATTTCACATTATTTTCACGTTATTAAATATTTAAAAGTTTTTCTATAAAAATCTGTGTCTTTGTTTGTATTTTTTTTTGCTTTAAGCATATTGTCTATTTAACGCAAACAAATATTTGTATAGTATATTGTATTGTATATCTGTCTCAATGAGAATTAACTGCCTTCTAATGGAAAGTAACTGACCTTCATTCTCCATTCTTTCATTTCTCTTCTCCTGTGTATAAACAATCCCATCAAACACATTGTCTCCCCTGAAAAAAACAGTTCATGGACTAAACAATAAAGATACCAGTTCTACTGGATCGTTTTATCCTGACCTCTGCAAGTCAGTCATAATGCTAACCCCACAAACCTGAACACCAAGAAGGGAAAGCTATAATAATAATTTTAAAAGTATTTGAAATGACCTGAGCAGGTTTCAAACCCTTGAACTCCTGTAGCCAGGGCAGACGCTCCACCAATACACCACCAAAGCAGTCAATATGATGTCATGCAGATTTCTTGATATATGCCAAATTCCTTATACATCTTTTAAACCCTATGTTGTGGGTACTCAAAAGCATTGTCTCAGGGAGACAATTCTTTTGAGTAAAACAACATAACGTTCAATTTAGACATATTATTGAGAGATATTGTGGGAAAAGGAGCTTTCTACACCTCCTTATATGTCTCTGGTCATGAAATTTACTATAAAATGATTCACATTAGGCAATATGAGTGGTCTTGTTTTATTCAAGTTTTGGTATCACTTACTGGCAAAATAAATGGGGCTAAAATTTTAGTTTTCCAATACGAAATTACATCATGAAATGTTATTTACAGAAAACTAGAAGAAGGATCAAAATACAGAGTTGAAAATATAGTGGGAAAAGGAGAAATGGTTTGGATTTATTGTTTTCCAAAGTCCCTTGATGCCATGGTATCAAAAGCTGTCTGTATTAGGAGAAGATTATTCTCAATAACCCATTACTTCACACAGACGTCATTTGACGCCTGCTGTTGCAGACGACTTTTGAAAACATTGCAATAAAAGGTGAAATTGCTTCACCTTTTATTGCAATATTTTCAACTCTTTATCAATATAAGTCTTTCAGTTTTCTAGATAGTTGAAATCGTTCGTCTGATGATTGTAAAGCAGACGACCTTTGAAAAGTCAAGTGAAGTATGGGTTAAAACCAGACATAAATCTTAGCTTCAATAATATGCACACACCTTCATAGATATGATGTATGCCTCTAATAGGTTGTTTCATTTTAACCAAAGGTAACCAAATATAATATATACAATTTAACAAGAACAAGAACTGCATCTTGATTAATTAATCCTTTCCCACATATAGATGCTTTTTGAAGCCTCCCACATGCAGACGACTTTTGAAAACATTGTAACAAAGGGAGAATTTGCTCAAAACAAGTAATTTCTCCTTTAGCCACAATGTTTTCAACTCTTTTTTAAAAATAAAACCCTTATTGATGAAGATTTTTCATGTTTTTGTCAATATATTTTCGAAGTCGTCTGCTGCGGGATTTGTTATATGTGGGAAAGGGTTAAATCTAAAAAGATATGAGCACCTGCTCATGACTATTAAAATGTATAAGGTCAACCTAAGATGACCTCTCATGTGGTGTCACCAGATCCTAATAGGAAAAACAATAGCAGTTTAACACTTTCCCACATATAGACGCTTTCTAACGCCTGCAGCAGACGACTTTTGAAAACATTGTAAACAAGAAAATGTGTCCATGGAACACGGATGCCCCGGTTGTTAATGGACGAACAGACACACGAACAGACGAACGGACGAACGGACGGACAAACAGTTGGTCCAACCTCAAATTGATACAATTTTTTAAACAATGATATGTTGATTGTCATTTGTGTGAAGTTTCATAATGATAGGACATCAGGTTCACTAAAATCTAACTTGACCAAAAACTTTAACCTGAGAATGGAATGGACGAACAGACAGACGAACAGACGGACGAACAGTTGGTCCAACCTCAAATTGATACAATTTTTTAAACAATGATATGTTGATTGTCATTTGTGTGAAGTTTCATAATGATAGGACATCAGGTTCACTAAAATCTAACTTGACCAAAAACTTTAACCTGAGAATGGAATGGACGAACAGACAGACGAACAGACGGACGAACAGTTGGTCCAACCTCAAATTGATACAATTTTTTAAACAATGATATGTTGATTGTCATTTGTGTGAAGTTTCATAATGATAGTACATCAACTTCACTAAAATCTAACTTGACCAAAAACTTTAACCTGAGCGGGACGGACGAACGGACGAACGGACGAACGGACGGACGAACGGACGGACTAACAGACCGGAAAACTATATGCCCCTCATACTTCGTATGCCGGGGCATAAAAAAAGGAGAAATTGCTCAAAACAAGCAATTTCTCCTGTTGTCACAATGTTTTCAATTCTTTTCAATAATTAAACTTTCATTTATAGAGATTTTCCAAATGTTTGCCTACATGATTTCAAATTTATCTGCTGCAGATTTGTTGTATGTGGGAAAGGGTTAAACGATATTTTATATATATTGTGAGAGAGATACGGTTTTAAAATATTTAACATTATGACTTTCTTTTATTGGATATATTTCCTATTTTCCAGTTGAAAGATGTGCAGAATGTTTGTAAATAACGATGGCAGAAAAGAAAATGCAGTAAACATCAAAGGATCGAAATGCATACCAATAAACATAATCCATGTTTGGAACCATGGGTGATCGAATGAATGAACTGTTGATGTACTATTCTTGGATTTATCTGGATACCCTTTCACTCTGGAAGATAAAAAAATACATTCTGACGCCTCTGCAGCAGACGGTCTTTTGAAAACATAGCCACAATGTTTTCCACTTTTTGTCATAAGTTATCCATTCAATTATGGAGATTTCCTATGTTTTGACCAAAAACGTTCAAAGTCGTCTGCTGCAGAATTGCCGTATGAGGGAAAGGGTTAATGAACATTTAAATATTGTATATAATCAGTGATATTAACATTATTAATAAGAAGAAGTCTATGTAAGAAACGTGTTATCACACATGAATTGATGTAAAGTGTAGGTGTACATATTAAATTGGTAAAATGTGAAAAAATTCTATTTTTTATTGATGTGTAATTGCACCATAGTGGAACAGATTTTTTCAGGAGAGCATTCAAAACCTTGATCTTTTTATCTTCTGGACAGATTTAAGGTATCAGCTAATAAATGCTTAACTGTTTCCAACATACAGCAAATCTGCAGCAGACAACTTTGATAACATCTAGGCAACAATGTAAACAAGATGGCCATGATGGCCCTGGATCGCACACCTGAGTTATGCCAACCAAAAAGTCAATCACAATAACTCATTTTGTGGTCAGGTAAGCTATTACTAGAGTGTTAACAAGATTTTCCTTCGATTTGGCCTAGTGACCTAGTTTTTGACTGGACTATAGCCAAGTTAAAACCTAGGCTAGATATCATCAAAACATCCATTCTGAAAAAGTTTAAACATGTATGCTTAAAAATATGGTTTCCAGAGTATTAACAAATTTCCCTTCAATTTGGCCTAGTGACATTGTTTTTGACTCACTGACAAGACCCATATTCGCACTTGGCCTAGATATCAACAAGACAAACATTCTGACAACATTTCAAGCTGCAGTCTCTAGAGCGTTAACAAGAATTTTCTCTAATTAGGCCTAGTGACCTATATTCAAACTTAGCATAGATGTAATCAAGACATTCTGATATTATTATAAATGTTCAGCATTCTCAAATTAAAAATGTGGCATTCAGAGTGATTACACGATGTCCCTTCGATTTTGACAAGTGATCTAGTTATGACCAAACATGACCCATATTTAAACTTGGCCTACCGGTAAATATATTAAGTCAGTTATTCTGGCGAAATTTCAACATGCTCAAGATAACAAGACCTTGGGCTGAGGGTGTCTCGCCTTTCTAGAAAATTTGACCTAGTGACCTAGTGTTTGACCTACCTAACCCATTACCAAGTTTTGAGCTTGAACAAGATTTGAGCTTGAACAAGATGTGATCTAATAATGTGATTTCTAGAGTGCTTCTAACATTTGACCTAGTGACCTCATGTTTTACCCCTCATGACCTATTTGTGAAGTTGACCTAGATTTGATGAGGGAATATCTAGTGGTTAAATTTCGTGAAGATTGAATGGAAAAAGAGACTTCTAGAGTGATCAAAAGATTATTCCAACATTTGACCTAGTGACCTAGTTCTTGAAACCCCATGACCCAGTTTAAAACTTGAACGAGATTTGATAGAGACACTTGTTGTGATTAAATTTCATGAAGATTGAATATCAAAAGTGAATTCTAGAGTGTTCACAAGGTTGTTCTAACAATTGACCTCATGACCTAGTTTTGAACTTGATCAAGATTTGATGGAGATAAATGTTCTGATAACGTTTCATGAACAATGAATAAAAAATGTGGCTTCTACAGTCAAAGTTAAAGGTTTCATTTTGGCAAATAATGACCTTGACCTTGGTAATTTTGATGTTGAATAATTGAAACAAATGTTTTGATAAACTTTCATGTAGGCTCTACAGTCAAAGTTAACAAAGGTTAATTGTTTAGGTTTAGTTACCTAACCAAGGTCAAGTTCTGCCAAATTATGACATTGACCTTTAAAATGTTGATGTTGAATGATGTCCAATGACCAAAAAATATATCTGACAAAATTTCAGAATAATTCCAGTAGGGGTTGCTGAGATATAGCCAAGGTTAAGTTACCTATCCATGGCCAAGTTCTGCCAAATTATGACCTTGACATTGAATGATGTTCCATGACCCAACAATACATCTGACAAAGTTTCAGAAAGATTACAGCAGGGGTTGCTGAGATATAACCAAGGTTAAGTTACCTAACCAAGGTCAAGTTCTGGCAAATTATGACCTTGATCTTGATAATTTTGACGTTAAATGATGTTCCATGACCCAATAATACGTCTGACATAGCTTCAGAAAAATTCCAGCAGAGGTTGCTGAGATTTAACCAAGTTTTGAGGTTAAGTTACCTAACCAAGTTTTTGACGTTGAGTGATGTCCCATGACCATACAATACATGTGACAAAGTTACAGAAATATTCCAGCAGGGGTTGCTGAGATATAGTTATTTGAAAAAGTGGCCGCCGCCCCTGGAAATGTGACTGCTATCACTTCACTATTGTGGGCGAGACAAAAATGCAGCCTCTAGTGTTTATAACATTTTCTATCAATTTGACCTTGTGACCTTGGTTTTTGACCCGATATGAACAAGTTTCAAACTTGGTCTAGAAATCATCAATACAAACATTCTGATAGAATTTCAACCTATTGGAGAGAAAATGCTGTCTCTAGAGTGTTAATAAAAAATTTCTTCAATTTGGCCTAGTGACCTAGTTTATGACCGGACATGACCAATATTGGCCAACATTTTATTGAGAGGTATGCACAGATATCATCAAGAAAATTATTCTGACAGTGACAAAGTTCAACATACTAAAGGTAAAAATGCGGCATCCAGTGTGTTAACAAGATTTTTCATCAACTTGACCTTTTGACCTAGTTCTTTTTTATCTCAAATGACCCAGTTTTGAACTTGGCCTACATATCTTTAAGACAAATATTCTGACAAATGTTCAAGCTGCTGCAGCAAAAAAATAAAGTATCTTGAGTCTCAACATGATTTTCTTTATTTCGACCTTGTGACCTAGTTTTTGACCTTACATGACCCAGTTTTGAACTAGGCCAAAATTGTATGGAGATGTATGTTCTGATAAAATTTCATGAAGATTGATGCCTGTTAACAAGGCAATTGAGGGCAAAATGCGCCCCTTGGTCACAGGTGAGCTAAAAAATCTCTATACATGAAAATATGATTATTGTAAACAGTTGAAAATTTTGTGGTAAAGGGATCTATTATTTATGTTCATCAGTTGGTATGCCAAATCGACGGCGAAGATCTTTGCTTTACCATTTGCTATACCGTCTATCCGAAAATTGTGTCCAGAGTGGATTTTTCGATGCAGTCACGATACTTGTTTGCTTTGATTGGATAAAAAGAAAATATCAAAACAAAAAAAACTTCTAGAGGAAATTATTAAATATGATAATACTTACTCGATAAAGGAACGAGCACAAGTAATTTTATGTGAAATCATATATGCTTAACCTGATAATGATTTTTATTTCCTTTGCTTAGGTCGGTAGGACTCGTAAATATCTGATTGTGCTGAAAGCAAGGGGCTAACTGCAGTTCAAGGGGAATTATTTATCTATCACAAAAGTTAATAAATGTTTACCCGAAATAGGTAGCACCTATAGGCCTACTCATATTAATTTATGAAAGTGGGGCGAAGTAACCAGGTGCTTAACTAGGAGTTATTGAAATAAAAATAGAGAAAGACTGGTGATGACTCCCTTGAGTGCTAGGCCATTTGTATCAGAACTTGAATTAGTAATGTTCTCTAGTAGTATCAGAGTTCTAGATAAGGGACGTTTTGTACGTTCTAAAACCGTCTTTCTAATCCTTTTGTCTCAATGAGACGGTTCTTTTGAGTAACCACATCATAGGTTTTCATTGGTTAATACGGGTAAACAAATCGACGGCGAAGCCGGCGATGTTTCCCGTCAATATGTAATGTGTATGAACTTTGCAAAATTTTGCTATACTGTCTTTCCAAATTTTTTGTCCAGAATGGATTTTTCGATGCAGTCACGATTCTGCTACAGTGCTAAGTTTTGATTGGATGAAAAGAAAATATCGAAACAAAAAAAAATTCTAGAGAAAATAATTAAATATGATAATACGTACTCGATAAAGGAACGAGCACAAGTAATTTTATGTGTGATAATTTCCGTTTAATAACATCCGTCGTCTATTTCTAAAACGAGTTCAAATAACAACTTGTAAGGGTTTTTTGACTTTCCGGAAGTTATAAATCCAAATTCCTGTAATATGACGTCATTCTATTAGTGGTGCAGAGGTAGAGCGTCGGCCTCTTGTATCAAAGGTCCCTGGTTCGAGTCCTGTGATGGGCGGGTCCTGACTTAAGGATTTTTTCACACAAACGGCGTTAGTACTGGTTAAGTTTCCAGGAAGCAGACATCAAGCGTGATTAACATAAGCTGAAAGCTTGTTTTTGTTTCACAATCGATGTAAACTAAATGAACCAAAAGGAAAACGACAGAAATTATAGGAAACGTTAGTTTGACTTGTCACAAATGTAGTTCCGTGAATTATGGAATCGTTTTATTTGAAGTACTTTATAAAGTTGATTATTTGTTGTACCTGTCATCATAATTTCATGGATGTAAAATCTTGGCTATATTTTAAAGTTAAATATAAGCTTAACCTGATGATGATTTTTATTTTCTTTGCGTAGGACTCGTAAGCAAGGGGCTAACTGCAGTTCGCGGGGAATTATTCACCGATCACAACATATAATAAATGTTTACCCGAAATAGGTAGCACCTATACTTATATTAAGAGAGATATTGTTGGATAAGTAGCTGTATACCCCTCTTTATCTAAACCTCTGAGCATGTGATGAACATTTAAACAATTGCAAGATGTTTACAGGTATGCCTATACATTGTTAGCTTTAAACGTTGATGTTGCCTTTAGTTTCACTTTGAACACAAGCAGGAACGTAGATGGAAAAATCCCGTCACTGCCAAAATGAAACTTGCAGCAACAATTCTAATCTGTCCCTGGAAAGAGGTTTACTTGAATACTTACGTGCAATCATTTTGAGCTTTTTTGCTAATCGTATTTATACTGCCAGTGACTAACATCCCAATCATCAAAACAATTTGCAAACAACTGAAGGATGCCATTTTGACTGTCATGTGATCAAGTCATGTGACTTGAAACATTGATACATTTGGAATCCTTATTTTAATGCATTTAACATTAAAACTTATTTTTAATATTAATTGTTGAAGTTTGGTGTAATTTCGAACAAATATATGAAATAAATTATACAGAAAAAATACACTTGATTTAATTCCGAATAAATGAATCATCGCCGGGTTTTGCTAGCTCTTCTAAAGTAAAATCACGTGATACATCTCTCTGCAGCCATGATGGTGGGTGTTAAACTGTTTATTTCCTTGAAATACCCGTTATATTCATTGACTTGTGTTAGAATGGACGTTCTATAACGAATATATATTTACTTTTTCAGGACGGAATGGAAGAAAGCCCTGACCTCTTGTCAGGGGACGACGGAAAGGTATGTAGCCGCTTCCTGAATCTGTCAAGTTAGATTTCTGTCTTTTTGATGTAAACACCGGCTAGATTGTGAGTATTTGGACTTTGTTTGTAGCAATCAAGTTCTCTGACAGCTGCTTCATGGGTGTCTATCATATCTTACATACTGCTATGTATGTGCGTGTGTTATTTGTTGGATAAACTCTTAACAGTAACACAAAAAGTGGGCGTATATTTACATTCCCCACCCATCTGTTTTCCCACACTGAGCACATTGTTCAGATTGGATTTGTTCATTTATGCAATCTAATCAAAAATATTCAAGGGCTACTACCTTGGTCTCCATATAATGGGCGCGTATATTCAAAATTCGGAATATATTAAGCAACAACTTTTTTTGCATCCATGGACGTCAAGAGAAATCCCATATTTACAAAATAAGCGGAATCAAAACATATATCTACAGGTCTCCTAAGTTCGTGAACATAAACACTAAAATAAACTACATTGTCAAGTACTAAATGAATCTTTAGACATCAGAAATTAGTAACACACTTCTTAATGGACTGCTAATAATATAAAGTCATTGGAGAAAAGGACAAAAATAATGATGTGACAAACTAAGATAGATCACGAAGTTGGAAGGTTCTACGATAATGACAACGAATCAGAGAGGCCATTTGCCTATATAAATCTGAACAAGAGGTAAAAGGTAAAATCGCCTTACTCAGGACTTGTTATGGTCAGTGAGAGTTTTGATGGACAATTAAAATTTATATGTCTTATCATAAGTAGTATGTTTCTAATATGAGTATAGGTGCTACCTATTTCGGGAAAACATTTAATTAACTTTTGTGATCGGTAAAGAATTCCCCGTGAACTGCAGTTAGCCCCTTGCTTGCAGCACGATCAGTTATTTACGAGTCCTACCGGGGAACAGGAAACATAAATGCTTGTCTGCTTTAATTTGACAAGTTGCAAATTTATAACATGTCACTTTGAATTAATTTCAAAGCATGTGATATTCAACGCGAAACCTATAATTGGTCATAACATTGATCAAATTGATTGGTACATATCCATTGTTTTCTATATAATCTTAGGCAGGCTTACTCGATTATGAACAATGAGAAACTTCACTGGCCTTCAAAGTTGTAAAGCCCTTTCATGTTTGTGTTTTTTTATGGAAATATGCGGTCAATTTTAAACGGATACAGGAGTTTTTATGAACTCGAAAGGTAACTGTTCAAGCAAGCTGTATATGTTGCTCTAATTGTGCAGATGATTCATTACAAACATAATTTTTTTATGTATATCTTATTTTAGAATAAAAATAAACTTAAATGAATAAATGCTCTTAACCCTTTCCCTCATATAGATGCTTTCTGTCGCCTCTGCAGCAGACAGCTTTTTTTGAAAACATAGTGACAAACGAAGAAATTGCACAAAACATGCAATTTCTCCTTTTGCCACAATGTTTTCCACTTTTTATCATATGTTATCCCTTCAATTATTGAGATTTTCTATTTTTTGACAAAATACGTTTAAAGTCGTCTGCTGCAGAATTTTTGTATGAGGGAAAGGGTTAACTTTATACTGGGGTCAAGTTATTTACCATTGTGAGTATCAGATACATCTGAGTTCTCCCAGTACTTTTATTAAAATACATATTCTGCTGCAGAATTGACGTATGAGGGAAAGGGTTAAACTTTAAAAATCCCAATTTAATACTTTTACTGAAACTCTAAATCATGACTAAAAGGTATTCCATGTGTGTAATAGAAAATGTAAAAGCCCATGACTGCCGGTCGAATTTTTATTAAACTGGTGAATTCACTAAATAAATTAAAATCTTTTCCCACGGAGGCCCTTCATATTTCTGAATGTTTGTTGATTTTAAGTTTGAAATGTTGACAAGATGATTACCACCTTCTGCTTTACTTGGAACTACCATAAGATATATGGTAACTTATTTATTTGAGAGGGTAAAAGAGATCTATATACAGTGTCCGACAAATTTCAGAATTGTTTGGTAGCCCAGCCCGAAATATCGCGGATGCCAATGAGTGTTTTATGATTATTTTTGTTTTCTACTTCTGTACAAACATAATATTAAGAGCACACACACCATGTACATGATTTAAGGGTAATGACCATTTCAAATAACATGACTGTGTTGCAATAGACCTGCAGTGCAGCATTCAGTTAAAAAATAAATGAAATTTGGAAAAGATTACTTTTCACTAGGTTATTTGAAATATTCTGCATAAAATGTATGTATTTTATCCATATTTACAAAAGATTTAAAAGCTAGGGACAGAAATGTTTAAACTTGAGACCAAAAAATCAAATGATGTAGTATAAACTCTTCAAATTGGAGTTCACCGATTTAGGTCCCTCACCGAAACAGGGCATACGATACGAGTGTCAGTTTTACAAAGAACGCCATATTAAATAAGATTCAATTTTATTAACCAAAAGTCAAATTTATCAGGTTCAATGAAGTTATTAACCCTTTCCCTCATATAGACGCTCTCTGACGTCTCTGCAGCAAACAGCTTTTTGAAAACAGTGACAACAGAAGAAATTGATCAAAACAAGCAATATCTCCTTTTACCACAATGTTTTCCACTTAGTCATAGGTTATCCATTAGATTTTTTATTTTTTGACAAAATATGTTCAAAAAGTCGTCTGCTGCAGAATTGTTGTATGAGGGAAAGGGTTAAATCATAAAATATTGTCAAAAACAATGACGCGAATAATACCGTAACACATGAAACACGTTAAATTTGTTTCATGTGTTACGGTATTATTCACAACATAGCCGCCATTTTGATAATTACGCAATGTTAATCATGGTTCCCTACTGAGAATTTGATGAATAAAATAAAAACGCATCACTTTAAAACAAAAGTGGTCTTGTTGCAACTCCCTTTTAGCTTCACATAAAGGTGCCCTTGCCAGGAAAAAGCACAAAACCAGAATGTATTAACCCATTTCCACATAAAGACACATGCTGGATTCTGCAACAGATGACTTTTGTAAACATTGTGGCAATTATACTTTCGCCACAGTGTTTACAACTCGATTCAATTATCACACTTTCAGTTAAAAAGATTTTAGATATTTATGTCTTAATGTGATCAAAGACGTCTGCTGCAGATTTGTTTTATTTTGGGAAAGGATTAAAAATAGAAAGTTACTGAGGTAGTGAAAACATTTTCTGTTTTCCTCATATAATTTTTATCCGAAACTACTCTAATAAATCTGATTCAACCCAGTTTTTTAGAGTAGTTGAAATAACTTTTCACAAATGACTATTACATAAATTTAAATTAAATTTGTTAGTTTAACTTGCTTGAAGATGTGCTTCATTTCTATTTTTTGTCTTTCACAGGGACGTTCGGATACTGTTGATTTATCAACAGACACAACACTATTGGTTGATATTTCAGATGCTCTGAGTGAGAGAGATAAAGTGAAGTTTACAGTACATACGAAGGTAAAGTAGAAATTTGTAAATTTTATTCTTTTATTAATTTACAATGTTGCTCTTGGTAAAGTTGCTGTCAAACATACAGAAGAAGACGCCTCTGAGTCGTATTGAAATGACAAAGAAGGCAACTGGTTTAAACCTTTACTTATATATTTATTAAAACAATTTGGCCTAACCCTTTCCCACATACAACATCTCTGCAGCAGACGACTTTGAAAACATAGTATTACCCAATTATTTTTTTTGGAAACTCCCTTTAAATGAAAGTACAATAATTGAATTGAATTGAAAACATGATGACAAAAAAAATAATTGCTTGTTTTGAGTAATTTCTTCTTTTGTCGCCATGTTTTTAAAATGCTGTCCGCTGGAGTCAGAAAGCGTCTATATGAGGGAAAGGGATAAAAGAATGTTGCATGGAATTCTGGTACAAAAAATACACATGGTTAGATGGATTGGCTACCCTCATATAACTGAAATACTGTGGTAACCTTAACATGCAATAAATCTGCAAAAGATGACTTTTTTCTTTGAAACCATTTAATAATAAGTATGGAAACTTTCTATAAATGAAAGAACAATAATATTATTATTGAATTAATTTAAAATAATTGTGGCAAATGGTAAAGTTGCTTGTTTTTAGCAATTCTCCTTTTGTCACAATGTTTTCTAAGACATCTGCTCCTGAGACGTCAGAAAGCGTGTATATGTGGTAAAGGTTTAACCTCAATCAATGAAAAGATTCCTCTTCAATTTAAATTAACCCTTTACCACATACAGAAAATGTGCAGCAGACGACTTTGAAAACATCTGAACAATAATATGGCAAATCTCCCTAAATGAATACAAACTTATTGAATTGAGTTGAAAACATTGTGTCAAAAGGAAAAATTACTCATTACTTCAGAAATTTAATAATTATGGCAACAGTGAGTCATTGAATATTTAACTAAGTTATTCATGATTAATTTCAGACATCATTACCACAGTTTAAAGACTCTGAGTTCTCGGTTGTGAGACAACACGAAGAGTTTGTATGGCTACATGATCTTTATGTGGATAAAATAGAATATGCTGGAATTGTGGTATGTATCATGTCATAACAAAGCAATCGAATTTGTCAGTCTAGCTATTTATTCTGGTCTGTAAGCGTCAGTGTAGCTGTTTATTCTTGTCTGTAAGCAACAATGATTGATTTCATGTTATCTTAGCAAAAGTGTTCACCAATGGACCTAGAATTGGATTAAACATGAGCCATCTGAGTCTTCTCTGTAGGCAGAAGCAATGAGACCTGAAATCGCCAGATGCTGCTACAGTTTCTAACCCAGATACAACAAATCAGCAGCCGACGACTTTGAAAACATCTGAGCATAAACACTGAAAATATATTTTTTTAAACAAAGGTATAATAACTGAAAAAAGTTAAAATCATGGTTGCTAAAGGAGATATTGCTTGTTTTGAGCAATAGCTCTTTATTTACAATGTTTTCAAAAGAAGTCTGCAGCTCTGCTACAGAGGCATCAGTATGTGGATAGGGGTTATATGATCAGAATTTGTGTTCTAACAACTGTTGTATCAGTTCATATATGACATGATACGTTTAAATATTGAGTTTTTTAATGCAGGTGAGGTTGACTGTTGGGTGTTATCTTGGATCAATGATTATCAATAGATAATATAAATGGCTATTGCATCTGTATGGAAACTCAGCCGACTGAACAAGTCGCAACACATCATGCCATATTCATTCATTAATTTTTTTATTGTATATTTTGATATTTCTGTTTAAAAATTGTGATTATATATTATATATATTTATCCTTTTGGCACAATTTAAGCTCCACCGGCTTATGTCATGGCAAAATGTCCGTCTGCGTTTTGCTTTAAACTACTTCTCTGTAACCACTGGGCTTATTGGCATGAAACTTCACAGGGAACATAATTACATTTCTATGAACAGATTCCACCAGCACCACCAAAGCCAGATTTTGATGCCTCTCGTGAAAAATTACAGAAACTAGGTGAAGGAGAAGGAACAATGACTAAAGAGGAATTCACCAAAATGAAACAAGAATTAGAGGCGTAAGTGATTATAGCATATATATTCTTCGAGTGAAATTATGATAGTAGTAGCATTCAATACTACTTAGCACTTGAAACCATTATGACTGGGTTATATATCAGTACTTTGTTGAGAATGTTTTGAAAAGACACAATTTCTGTGAGATGTTTGTTATTGCAGGGAATATCTGGCAACATTCAAGAAAACCGTGGCCATGCATGAGGTGTTTTTACAAAGGATAGCAGCGCATCCTTCACTACGGACAGACATGAACTTTGAGGTCTTTCTTAGTTACGACCAAGAGGTGAGTAATAGGGCTTCCTAGACTTTAAACCTTTCCCGCATACAACAATATTGCAGAGAACTACTTTTAAAATATATAATCAAAATTATGATAAGTCTCTAGAAATGACAGTAAAATAAATTAATAGAGTTAAAAACATGGCAAAAGGAGAAATTAATCATTATGAGCAATTTCTCCTTTCCTCGCAATGTTTTCAAGTTGTCTGTTGCAAAGGCATTAAGGGAAAGGGTTAACTTTCCATATTTATAGATTTAAATGTTTTTAATGTTTAGTGTTTTATTGATATAATTCTATTAAATTTAGATTCTTGTTTGTTTTATTATGTCCCCTGTCACGGCACTGTGGTCATGGTGGAGTGCCCTTGGGCAAGGCACATTTTCTAGCCTAGTACTGGTTTGTTTACCCAGGTATCATGAATAATTAAATTTAATTGCGCGCTAAATGCCATAAAACAATATACATTCATTCATTCATTGTTTTATTATGTCCCCTGTCACGGCGCTGTGGTCATGGTGGTGTGCCCTTTGGCAAGGCACATTTCCTAGCCTAGTACTGGTTTGTTTACCCAGGGATCATGAATAAGTGAATTGTTGCCGTGATATAACTGAAATAATGGAGAAACGGCTTAAAACCCCAACAAAACAAACAAAATTGGTATATATTGATTTATTTCCTAAATTTTCCCACATATAACAAATCTGCAGCAGATGTCTATGAAAATGTTTGGTTAAAAATATGGAAACTGTATAGATGGAAGAACAATTATTGAATAACATTGAAAACATTGTGGCAAATGGAGAAATTGCTCATCATGAGCAATTTCTCCTTTAGCCACAATGTTTTCAAAAGTTGTCTGCTACAGTTGTTCAGGAAAGGTTTAAATGCCTGTCTCTGGTCTTCATCTTTAGAAAAATAAGGAACAAGTTTTAATACTTAGTACATGACTTGTGTGTTCTCACTTATTGCAATATCATTTTTTAAATGTTAACTTATCTTCATGTCTCCCAAGTTTCAAGAAGTATTGACATTTGCAACTGCTTAAGCTCTTAATTTATATGTAGCTGTATTAAAAAAAATACCCTTTCCCTTATAAATACAGACTCGAAGCGTTATTAATCAACTTCAGGAAGTATTTTCAAAACTGAGAGGGAATAGGAAAAATCGCTTATATTGTATTTTCTCTAGATTATTTCAAGTATGTTTTAAAATCAACCTTGCTTTTTTTCAGATTTTCCATTTTTTGAAATGTTTTACTTTATCATATTTAATCAGGAAAAGTGTTGAAAAATAAGCATCAAGAAACCTTGCTGTAATTTTTATTTTCAGTTGAATGTCCGAGGTAAAAACAAGAAAGAAAAAGTTGGTGGTTTCTTCAGAGTAATTACAAAGAGTGTGGATGAAGTTTTACTCTCTAGTCAGAAGGTACTTTAGTCCTTTCCTTTTTGATACAGACAACGTAAACATTATGATTTTGAGGCCCACATGGAAGATTGGGACAACCCAAATGTGTAGACTCACAGAATAAAGTTGTTATTATTATTATTATTATTAGCTCGCCTATTCGAAGAAATAGGGGAGCTTAGGTAATCACCCCGGCGTTGGCGTACACGTACACGTTGCCAGCTTGGTCAAACCTTTGTGTGCAAGGCCTTTTCTCAGACACTGTGTATGCTGTTGCTTTGAAACTTCACACACTTATTCAGGGTCATTAGATGACCTTGTATGTCAAGTCCAATAACTCTGGAATGGATTTTGACTGAATTGTGCCCCTTTTTGGACTTATAATTTTGGTCAAACATTTGCATGCAAGGCCTTTTCTCAGACACTGTGTATGCTGTTGCTTTAAAACTTCACACACTTATTCAGGGTCATTAGCTGACCTTGTATGTCAAGTCCCATAACTCTGGAACGGATTTTGACTGAATTGTGTCCCTTTTTGGTCAAACCTTTGTGTACAAGACTGGGAATGATGGGTTATAGTTATAGACTTTTACCAATGCTATAACTGTTCTGAAGTAGGCCCTGATAGACGATGGCCCTGATAGGCGAGCTATATTGTCCTCTGACAACTCTTGTTATTATTATTATTACACTTTTGATGTGTTTTTTATAGCAGATGCCTTTTAAAATGTTATAACCTCTACTTTCATTGTAAATGAATTCCAACAACTTACATCTTAGTAATGATGACCACTGCTTAACCCTTTCCAACTTGCAAATTCATTTTTAGCTCTACTGGCCAAAGGCCAGAAGGGCTTATGTCGTGGCGATTTGTCCGTCGTCCGTGCGTGCGTCCGTCCGTCCGTAAACAATTTCTTGTTAACACGATACAGTCTTCACTTTTGATTGTATCTCAACCAAACTTATACAGTAGTTAGATATCCATGAGAGCTCGGTTCCTTTCATAAACAAGCCAGATCCGCCCATGCAAGACTGGATTATGGCCCTTGAAATTGTTCAAATTGCTATAATTGAGCATGTGAACACAATAGAGGCTCTATTTACTATCTGATCTTCACCAAACTTAGATAGTAGTTAAATATTGATGAGAGCTTGGTTCCTTTTGAAAACCAGCCAGATCCGCCAAGACTGGATTATGGCACATGAAATTGTAAAAATTGCTATAATACAGCTTGTGAACACAAAAGAGCCTCCATTTACTATCCGATCTTCACCATACATACATGCTCTGGATTGAAAATGACCAAAGAACCATACCAGTAGAGCATAGGCCCTCATGGGCCTCTTGTTACACATCTGTAGCCAAATGACTTTTGCCACAATATTTTCAAATTTATTTATTAATTATACCCCCTTCAAAGAAGAGGGGGTATATAGGAGTCACTGTGTCGGGCAGTCTGTTGGTCGGTCGGAAGCCATATTTTGTCCGGCCTATTTCTTACACACCACTGGGTGGAATTCAATAAAATTGTACATGAAGCTTCTATACCAAGAAAAGATGTGCATATTCTAAAGGGGTTACAATTGCATGTTATTTTACAGAGTTATGGCCCTTTTACTATTAAAATTAAGTTATGGTGTAGGTCAAGGTGCTGTTTAGGGGGTATTTATCATCTTCAGTGATAGTTCTAGTTGAAGTTTTCATTTAAAGAGAGGTTTTTTTCCCAAGATGTTTTCAAAGACTCTGCTGCAGAAGTTGTGTATGGGGGAATGGGTCCAATTCTTCACTTAGTGGACGGCACTTCAGATATGTCATTAGAGGTTTGCATTATAAATATCTCTTTCCCACACAATAAATCTTCAGGAAAAAGATGGAAAATCTCTTAAATTAAAATGTTAATATTATAGTTTTACCTGCGGTGTACGGGCGGGCTGCGTCCAGTATGTTGTCAGCTGAATAACTTAAGAAGCCCTTGTCCAATCATCACCATAATTTGGTCAGAATGTGTATTGGGATAATATCTCGGACAAGTTCGATAACTAGCGATATCGCTTTAGTCAATCAAGAGTTATCGCCCTTTAATTATAGAAATTACCCTAAATTGGTCTTGTCAGCTCAAAAACTTTAGAAGCCTTTGTCCAATCATCACCAAATTTGGTCAGAAAGTGTATTGGCATAATATCTCAGACAAGTTCGATAACTAGCCATATTGCTCCAGTCGATAGAGAGTTATTGCCCTTTAATTATAGAAATTACCTGAAATTGGTCTTGTCAGCTAAATAACTTGTGAAGCCTTTATCCGATCATCACCAAATTTAGACAATATGTTGATGGGTAGAATATCTTGGTCCGGTTTTATAACTTACAACGTTATCTTAGTCACTATACAATTATGTCCCTCGAAATGGCCAAAACTGTACTGACAGTGTCCGCTCTCTAAGTTTGGCTGACGTACAACAAATTATCATTATACTTGGTCTCAAAAAAACAGGACGAGCATAATTTGTGATATTTGGCGCTCTTGTTTTTAATTTGTTTTATAATCTCAATTGTTTAGCTTGTATCTTCACTTGTTTAACCCTTTTCCACATACAACAAATATGCAGCAGATGTCTTTGTGAAAACATAATACTATTGTTTACCTGTTTTGATATTAAAAATCATGCTGTCTGCTTTAAAAACACAGAGGAAAGAAATCTGGTAATTTGGAAGTATAATTCAAAATATATAGAAATGGAAACATAAGGATAAAAGGAGAACTTGTTCATCATGCTAACATTGTCTCACAATGTTTTAAGAAGTACTTCTTTTGTAGAGGTGCCTAGATTGGTCTGTATCACTGTAAAGTTTAATCAAATCCCAAGTTAACACTTACCCATATATACAGAAATCTGCAGCGGACAACTTTGAAAGCATCTAAGGCAAAACCATGGAATTGCTCTATAAATGAAAGTATAGTTACTGAATAGAATTGAAAACATTGTGACAAATGGAGATAATGAGCAATTTCTCCTTTTGTCACAATTTTTTTGAAAGCTGTCTTCTGTAGATGTGTCAATATGTGTTAACAGATGGGAAAAGGTTAAAGAATTTCAGCACTTACCCACTTGCACACACATTTTGACACATTTCCAGCAGACGACTTGAATTTTTTTTTTTTATAGAAAAACATTGATCATGATAAGCATTTGCATCTTGACATAATGATTTGAACTCCATTCAATAAGTTGATTTTACATTTATAGAGTTTTTACATATTTGTACTTATATATTTTCATAGTCGTCTGCTGCTGATTTGTTGTATGGGTCAAAGTGATTTTTGAATTGAATTGATACTATACTTACCTTTTATCTGACAGTTCTTTTTTTATTTTTCTTGTCTTCAGGACATCGATGACTTTTTTGAAAATGAGAAAACATTCCTGGTTGAATATCATCACAAAATTAAAGATGCCACCTTTAAGTCAGACAAAATGACAAAAGCTCACAAAAGTAAATGATTTCTTTTTATCTTTGGAGGTCAAGCTGCTCTTTAACAGTTATTTCTTAGATCAAATGTCTATAGGAAACAATATCATTACCATTCCAAAGGTTAACCCTGTAATTATATAGACGCATTCAGACGCCTCTGCAGCAGACTACTTTTTGAAAACATTGTGACAAAAGGAGAAATTTCTCAAAACAAGCAATTTCCCCTTTTGCCACAACGTTTTCAACTCTAATCAATGATTTAACTTTGATTTATAGAGACTTTCAATATTTTTGCGTAGATCTAATTCAAAGTCATCTGCTGCAGATTTATTGTATGTGAGAAAGGGTTAAAGGCTTTAGCAAGAGATATTTTGCCTACAATGGTTAGTTACTGTATGTGGAATGTATTGCCTGCTGACATTAAATGGACACATTTGCCAAACTTTAATATGAAAATTTCTTACTAAAAAGACAATAAACTCTGTTAATAATATTCACCCTGATACCATATTTTGTAGGTGCATTAATTTGTGCCTAGCTGGATTCAGCAGGCAGGAATTAAAGACCACAATGGAATTAATTTTCCCATTGTTGTGTCATCCTTGGTTGCTTGTCCTGGTACTACTATATTTTTTTTCTCATTAACAGAAATTAAAAATAATAATAAATAAAAGTCAAAAGATAATATATTTTAGCTGTAAACAGTTCAGGACAATTATCAGCTGTAAAGTCATCTGTTATTTCGAGGAAATAAAAAAGAAATATACATCTACACCTGTTAGTGGCCATTGTTTTAGGAGCATTCTTATTATTACATATTTTCAAGTTGTTATGTAATGGTAAGAAGGAAGTTTGCTAAAGGTAAAATTAATTGTTTGATGACAATGATAACTCAGTCGGTAACGCAGTGACTATCAATCTTGTTTGAATCCAGGCTCAGCCATTCATTCTTGCCAGTGATTGACAAGAGTCATTGTGACAAATGTCTTCGTCTTCCACCATTGGGCAGAAAAGTGAGAATGAAGCCAGTTGACTGGGAGTAATGTTGTGTGTAGTAAATGTGCAAGAAAGACAGGAAACACACGTTATGTGAAATGGCCACAGTGATATAACTGAACTACTGTTTAAAATACCATAAAATGCTATTCACTCATGTTTTTATTGATTTAATGTTTTTTTTTTCTTTCTTATTTTGCATTTCAGATGTCGCTGATAATTACATTCAAATATCCTCAGGGTTTGTTCAACTGGCAACTATAGAAAATACAGGATTAGACAAGTGTGTACTTTGTTTGTTCTATTTCAGACTTGAGCCTTTTTCATCTGTTGTGAATAAGTTCAACACATAAGAAAATCAGGAGTTTTGAAACAATGGCTATAATGATAAAATAGCAAAATTGCAAACCTAACCCTTTCAAATATGTAGACACAGTTTGACTTCATTAAAACAAAATTTGAAATTGTTTTCCTTTTGTCACAATGTTTTCAACCCTTTTCAATAATTAAACTTACCCTAAAAGATACTTTACATAATTTTGCCAAAATGGAATCAAAGTTGTCTGCTGCAGATTTGTTGCATGTGATTATAGTTGATCTTTGGTCATTACAGTTCTCCAGAGGCTGTCATAATTCATATACAACTAAATAGCAAACATGAAAGATCCTGATCAGTCCTGAAAGTGGTTTATTTTGTGATATGGCCAATTCAATAAAGAGTTTCGGTAACGTTTTTGCCCTGAAGGCCAGTACAGGGGTGACATGGTTGACCTTACTAAACTCCTTTCCTTCTACAGACAATAATTGATGCCTTTGCAGGCATACAACGTAAATAATAATGGAAAAGAAAAAAATGCTCAATACAAACAATTTTTCAGTTTTTGTCTCGCTGCGACGAAGTTGCGAAAGCGAGACTAAGGTGTTGCTTTTCTGGCGACAGCGTCAACTATTTGAGTTTAGCTCAACAATAAAGTTACATTTTTTTAACTTTTCTGAATAAGTACTGGTACTAGGGATTTCATTTTTCGAATGTAGTTACATCTAATACCCTTCTTCACATTGTATGCTAAAGATACTGAGTGTGACCTTATTTTTGGGGTAAAAAACATGATTTTGGTGGTTTTTGGTTGACTTTGAGAATTGGTCATAACATCCTCATTTTTTGTTAGATTGATTTCAAATTTTGCACACATATTTCATAAACGGGTTTTTGGGTCAAACACTTGGATTTTTTTCTTTTTCATTTCTTGGATTTTTCAATTTTGCGTTAAGCTCAACGTTAAAGTTTTTATTTTTTTTTATTTTTCTCAATAAGTACTGGTACTAGGGCTTTCATATTTGGAATATAGTGACATCAAATACCCTTCTGCACATTGTATGCTGATGATGCTGAGTGTGATCTTTTTTGGGGGTAAAACACTTGATTTTTGGTGGATTTTGAGAATTGGACATAGCTACTTCATATTTTGTTGAATTAATTTCAAATTGTGAACAAACATTTCATAAATAAAGTACTTCAACATATCAAACAGGTTTCGGCGTAAAACGTTTGTATTTTTATGCCCCCGGAATCTCCGATTCGGTGGGCATATAGTTTTTGGCCTGTCTGTTGGTTGGTTGGTCTGTTGGTCTGTCTGTCTGTCTGCACAAAAAAAACTTTAACCTTGACCACTACTTTTGAACCATAACAGGTACGGCTACCATATTTCACATGTGTATTCCTTGTGACATGACCTTTCTGTCAGTACCAAAATTTTAGACCTTGCGACCTTGACCTTTGACCTAGAGGTTGTCATTCTCGAAAAAAACTTTAACCTTGGCCATTACTTTTGAACCATAACAGATACGGCTACCATATTTCACATGTGTATTCCTTGTGACATGACCTTTCTGTCAGTACCTTGCGACCTTGACCTTGACCTAGATGTTGCCATTCTCAAAAAAAACTTAACCTTGGCCATTACTTTTGAACCGTAACAGGTACGGCTACCATATTTCACATGTGTATTCCTTGTGACATGACCTTTCTGTCAGTACCAAAATTTTAGACCTTGCGACCTTGACCTTTGACCTAGAGGTTGTCATTCTCGAAAAAAACTTTAACCTTGGCCATTACTTTTGAACCATAACAGATACGGCTACCATATTTCACATGTGTATTCCTTGTGACATGACCTTTCTGTCAGTACCAACATTTTTGACCTTGCGACCTTGACCTTTGACCTAGATGTTGCCATACTCAAAAAAAACTTTAACCTTGGCCATTTCTTTTGAACCATAACAGGTACGGCTACCATATTTCACATGTGTATTCCTTGTGACATGACCTTTCTGTCAGTAACAACATTTTTGATCTTGCGACCTTGACCTTTGACCTAGATGTTGCCATTCTCGAAAAAAACTTTAACCTTGGCCATTTCTTTTGAACCATAACAGGTATGGCTACCATATTTCACATGTGTATTCCTTGTGACATGACCTTTCTGTCAGTACCTTGCGACCTTGACCTTGACCTAGATGTTGCCATTCTCGAAAAAAACTTTAACCTTGGCCATTACTTTTGAACCATAACAGGTATGGCTACCATATTTCACATGCCAGTACCAACATTTTTGACCTTGCGACCTTGACCTTTGACCTAGATGTTGCCATTCTCGAAAAAAACTTTAACCTTGGCCATTACTTTTGAACCATAACAGATACGGCTACCATATTTCACATGTGTATTCCTTGTGACATGACCTTTCTGTCAGTACCAACATTTTTGACCTTGCGACCTTTACCTTTGACCTAGATGTTGCCATTCTCAATTTTTTTTTTAACCTTCCCCACTACTTTTGAACAATAACAGGTAATGCTACCATATTTCACATGTGTATACCTTGCGACCTTGACCTTTGACCTAGATGTTGCCATTGGGGGGCATCAGTGTTTCACAAACACATCTTGTTTTTTTTTTTTTTAATAATTGTATTTTTGAACTTTGCGTTTAGGTCAATTTTTTTTTTTTCATTTCTTGTATATTTTAACTTTGTATTTTTTTTTTTTAATTTCTTGTTTAAAAACAATTGTGTTTAGCTGAAAGTTAAAGTTTTTTTTTTTTACTTTTTGTCTTTTACACTTGCATTGATAGTTAAAGCAGGAGACAGCGAGACATTTAATTACACGTAATTCTTGTTCTACAGAATAGTCAGTACCGTCTAAATTAAACATTGATTTTTCAGATGTTGCATTAACTTGACAAACACAAAAAAAAGAAACGAAAAACAAGTGCTTTTGAATAAGATAGTATCGTCATATTGCATTTTAAAAGTTAAATTTTATTTTCAGAATTTTTACAAAGCATGCTGAAGCCTTAGAGAAAGCAAGGGTAAGCAAAGAGATATATTCATGTTCTGAAAAACAATCTTTTATTGCCACGTCGGATATTGACTTAATGAGATATATTCATTAACAGTTTTCTTGCAATGTTTGCCCATGATTTTAACCATTCCCAAATGCTGAAATCTTTTGAAAAATTTACAGCAGATGACTTTTAAAACATTCTGGCAAAAAGTGATATTCTCATTTTGGCACAATGTTTTCACCATCATTTTTAACTTTTATCTTTTATCTTAGATTGAAAATTTACAAGATATAAATTTCAGTTATCATTTATTTGTTCATGTTTATATTGCCAAATAACCTTATCCCCAATTTTTTGTCGAAGCTTGGACCATTATTTATATATCAAATGCAATATTGATCCAATTTATTTTTTCCACTTTATTATAGAACTCAAAATGATTGTAATTGTAATATGCTTAGTTAATAAATAAGTATAAAACATGAAAATGAGTGTAAGATATTTTCATCCAGAAAATAGATATTTGTTGTGTGTACTTTGATAAATTAAAGAGTAAGATAAAAGTTAAAAGCTTATTCAACTAATAAAAGATTGAATTCATTTGGAATGTGGAACACGTAAGAAAAATCCTTGATGCTGTTAAAATTTGTCCTTCAGCAGCAGACTACTTTAGAAAACATTGTGGAAAAAAAGAAATTGCTGAAAACAGTGTTTTCAAATCTGTATTAAAATAATAATGATCTTCATATATCATATAACTCTGTTCCAGCATACAACAATTCTGCAGCAGACGACTAACAATTCTGCAGCAGACGACTTTGAAAACACATAGGCAAACATATGGAAAATCTCTTTAAAAGTTTAATAATTGAAT
Organism: Serripes groenlandicus; assembly: GCA_031761405.1. Classification (NCBI taxonomy): domain Eukaryota; kingdom Metazoa; phylum Mollusca; class Bivalvia; order Cardiida; family Cardiidae; genus Serripes; species Serripes groenlandicus. The sequence goes on from JASEVX010000001.1 coordinate 86,310,137, forward strand.
AGAGTTGAAGACATGTCCATTTTAAAAAGTCAGTCTTAAAAAAGGTTAATAAAAGGTAGTTAAATTGACATGTTTTGAATGTTTTAGAAACTGGAGGGCCGTGTAGCATCAGACGAGGATTTAAAACTTAGTGATACTTTACGATACTATATGAGAGATTCTGAGGCAGCCAAGGATTTGTTGTATAGGAGAACTCGTGCTTTAGTAGACTACGAAACTGCAAACAAAAATCTAGAAAAAGCCAGAACAAAGAATAAAGAAGTTCAACAGGTATTTGTAGTTTTAAGTATCAGATAAAGTGAATGATATATGGCAACAATGTTTTTTATGCATTTCTTGAATGACATTAATTTTGAAACTACAGTTTTTGGACCTTCAACAATGTTAAATAAAGTTATATTGTAAAAAAAAAGGACATAGTGCATTAAAAAATGATAACCCTTTCAGAGAAACAATGTAATCTGCAGCAGTCGACTTTGAAAACATCTGCGCAAAAATTAAAAAATCTCTATAAATGAAAGTTTAATGATAGAATACAGTTAAAAACATTGTGGCAAAAGGAGAAATTGCTTGTTATGAGCATTGCTCCTTTAGCCAAAATGTTTTTAAAAGTCGTCTTCTTCATACACATCAAAATCCTTTTATATCAGGTAAAGGGTTAAGTAAAATAATTGCAAGCAGTTTTGTTAAAAAAATTATTTTTTCCTGAAATAAATAAAAATGATATCTTTTTTCTGCAGGCGGAGAAAGCTCAGCAAGTTGCCTGTGAAAAGTTTGAAAAAATATCAGAAATGGCAAAGAAAGGTTTGTGATAATTTCCGATTAAACAATAACACTAATGTTTGTTTAAGGAATGCAGTCTGAATCAACTCATTATAAAGTGTTTATTATATATACTAGAATTCTCAGCAAATTTATGAAAAGATGTAGTTAATATTTTTTTTTTGGAAAAAATATAAAGAAAACATCGCAACTGGAAATTGTTGGTTTTTTCTTCAGATGCAATTAAATGATTTACATGGAAAAGGGTGCTCTAATTAAGCAATTAAAGTTAGAGAAAACCTGTCAGAAGGAATTGGTTGTCAACCCTTTCCCACATACAACAAATCTGCAGCTGCATTAGTCGACTGTGAAAACATCTAGGCAAAACTATGGAAAATTTACATATATTGCTTATGATGAACAATTTTCCCTGTTGCCATAATGTTTTTAAAAAGTCATCTCCTGGGGAAGTTTAAAAAGCGTCAATATGCAGGAAAGCAATTTAAGTTTTCTAAACTTGTTTAAAGTAGCTGATTGTCCCTAGGCTGTCATATTTTAAATCCATTCACACACATGATCAGATAATAATTGATTCACTGAGGGTCAGTATAAGCTAAGTTAAAAAATATGCTTGTAAACCCTTTCCCACATGTAACAAATTTGTAGCAGAGGACTTTGAAAACAACTAGGCAAAACTAGACATGATAATGATATTATTGAAAACATTGTGGCAAAATGAGAAATTGTTCAAAATGAGCTGTTCTTCTTTTGCCTTCAAAATTTCAAAAGTTTGCTGCTTACCCGTAAAAATGTGTCTGCATGTGTGAAGGGGAAATCTTTCTTTGATGGTTATACTTATTCAAACTTAAGAAATATTGTGGGGACAATTGAGATAATGCTGAAAAAGGATGCCATGGATGGTTCTATAATACATTCCATTTAATGGCAGGTGTATAAAAGGACTATTGAATGAGACATGTTGTTAATGCATTAACCCTTTCCCACATACAACAAATCTGCAGTAGAGGACTTTGAAATCACCCAGGCAAAAGTCTGTAAAATATACTTAAATGACAGTAGCATTATTTATAAAAGTTGAAAAAAATGTTGCAAAAGGAGAAATTGCTTGTTTTGAGAAATTTCTCCTTTTGTCTTAATGTTTTTAAAAGCTGTCTGCTGAAGAGGCTTCAGAAAGCATATGTATGATGGAAAGGGTTAAATCAAAAGATTAATCATTGAAAAGAGTTCTTATTTTGTTTTTAATAGCTCACCTGAGCATAATATACTGAAGGTGAGCTTTTGTGATCAACCTATGTCTATCGTTTGTTTGAGAGGTCCGCTGACCATTTCTTTAACCCTTTCCCTCATATAGACGCTTTCTGACACCTCTGCAGCAGACGGCTTTTTGAAAACATTGTGATAAAAGAAGAAATTGCACAAAGCGTGCAATTTCTCCTTTTACCACAATGTTTTCCCCTTTTTAGCTCGACTATTCGAAGAATATGAGAGCTTTACTACTCGCCCCGGCGTCGGCGTCCGGTTAAAGTTTTAGGGCAAGTTGGCATTTTCATTCATAATTATTTGTGCTAGGGCTTTCATATTTGGAATATAGTTACATCTTATACCTTTCTTCACATTGAATGCTGAAGATGCTGAGTTTGACCTTCTTTTTGGGGTAAAAAACATGATTTTGTGTGGTTAAAGTTTTAGGGCAAGTTGGAATTTTATTTTGATTTTAATTTTTTCTCAATAAGTACTTGTGCTAGGGCTTTCATATTTGGAATTTAATTACATATAATACCTTTCTTCACATTGAATGCTGAAGATGCTGAGTTTGACCTTCTTTTGGGGATAAAAAACATGAATTTGGGTGGTTAAAGTTTTAGGGCAAGTTGGAATTTTATTTTAATTTTTAATTTTTCTCAATAAGTACATGTGCTAGGGCTTTCATATTTGGAATATAATTACATATAATACCTTTCTTTACATTGAATGCTGAAGATGTTGAGTTTGACCTTCTTTTTGGGGTAAAAAACATGATTTTGGGTGGTTAAAGTTTTAGGGCAAGTTGAAATTTTATTTTAATTTTTAATTTTTCTCAATAAGTACTTGTGCTAGGGCTTTCATATTTGGAATATAATTACATATAATACCTTTCTTCACATTGAATGCTGAAGATGTTGAGTTTGACCTTCTTTTTGGGGTAAAAAACATGATTTTGGATGGTTAAAGTTTTAGGGCAAGTTGGAATTTTATTTTAATTTTTAATTTTTCTCAATAAGTACTTGTGCTAGGGCTTTCATAGTTGGAATTTAATTACATATAATACCTTTCTTCACATTGAATGCTGAAGATGTTGAGTTTGACCTTCTTTTTGGGATAAAAAACATTATTTTGGATAGTTAAAGTTTTAGGGCAAGTTAGAATTTTATTTTAATTTTTAATTTTTCTCAATAAGTACTTGTGCTAGGGCTTTCATATTTGGAATATAATTACATATAATACCTTTCTTCACATTGAATGCTGAAGATGCTGAGTTTGACCTTCTTTTTTGGATAAAAAACATGATTTTGGGTGGTTAAAGTTTTAGGGCAAGTTGGAATTTTATTTTAATTTTTAATTTTTCTCAATAAGTACTTGTGCTAGGGCTTTCATATTTGGAATTTAATTACATATAATACCTTTCTTCACATTGAATGCTGAAGATGCTGAGTTTGACCTTCTTTTGGGGATAAAAAACATGAATTTGGGTGGTTAAAGTTTTAGGGCAAGTTGGAATTTTATTTTAATTTTTAATTTTTCTCAATAAGTACATGTGCTAGGGCTTTCATATTTGGAATATAATTACATATAATACCTTTCTTTACATTGAATGCTGAAGATGTTGAGTTTGACCTTCTTTTTGGGGTAAAAAACATGATTTTGGGTGGTTAAAGTTTTAGGGCAAGTTGAAATTTTATTTTAATTTTTAATTTTTCTCAATAAGTACTTGTGCTAGGGCTTTCATAGTTGGAATTTAATTACATATAATACCTTTCTTCACATTGAATGCTGAAGATGTTGAGTTTGACCTTCTTTTTGGGATAAAAAACATTATTTTGGATAGTTAAAGTTTTAGGGCAAGTTAGAATTTTATTTTAATTTTTAATTTTTCTCAATAAGTACTTGTGCTAGGGCTTTCATATTTGGAATATAATTACATATAATACCTTTCTTCACATTGAATGCTGAAGATGCTGAGTTTGACCTTCTTTTTTGGATAAAAAACATGATTTTGGGTGGTTAAAGTTTTAGGGCAAGTTGGAATTTTATTTTAATTTTTCTCAATAAGTACATGTGCTAGGGCTTTCATATTTGGAATATAATTACATATAATACCTTTCTTCACATTGAATGCTGAAGATGCTGAGTTTGACCTTCTTTTTTGGATAAAAAACATGATTTTGGGTGGTTAAAGTTTTAGGGCAAGTTGGAATTTTATTTTAATTTTTAATTTTTCTCAATAAGTACATGTGCTAGGGCTTTCATATTTGGAATATAATTACATATAATACCTTTCTTCACATTGAATGCTGAAGATGTTGAGTTTGACCTTCTTTTTGGGGTAAAAAACATGATTTTGGGTGGTTAAAGTTTTAGGGCAAGTTGGAATTTTATTTTAATTTTTAATTTTTCTCAATAAGTACTTGTGCTAGGGCTTTCATAGTTGGAATTTAATTACATATAATACCTTTCTTCACATTGAATGCTGAAGACGCTGAGTATGACCTTCTTTTTGGGGTAAAAAACATGATTTTGGGTGGTTAAAGTTTTAGGGCAAGATGGATTTTATTTTAATTTTTAATTTTTCTCAATAAGTACTTGTGCTAGGGCTTTCATATTTGGAATTTAATTACATATAATACCTTTCTTCACATTGAATGCTGAAGATGCTGAGTTTGACCTTCTTTTTGGGATAAAAAACATGATTTTGGATAGTTAAAGTTTTAGGGCAAGTTGGAATTTTATTTTAATTTTTTAATTTTTCTCAATAAGTACTTGTGCTGGGGCTTTCATATTTGGAATTTAATTACATATAATACCTTTCTTCACATTGAATGCTGAAAATGCTGAGTATGACCTTCTTTTTGGGGTAAAAAACATGATTTTGGGTGGTTAAAGTTTTAGGGCAAGTTGGAATTTTATTTTAATTTTTAATTTTTCTCAATAAGTACTTGTTCTAGGGATTTCATATTTGGAATCTAATACCTTTCATTCATGATTTTTAACTTTAATATCGAGTTATTGCCCTTGATTGACTTTTAAATGTATGTAACTGTTCAGTTGCTTTTACATATAGAGTATATATAATTTAAAAGTACTTAAGTGCAATATAATGAAATAGTGCTTTATGTGAATAAGAGGCATATAGTCGAGCGCGCTGTCCTCCGACAGCTCTTGTTGTCATGGGTTATCCATTCAATTATGGAGATATTCTATGTTTTGACAAAATACGTTCGAAGTCATCTGCTGCAGTATTGTCGTATGAGGGAAAGGATTAAACAATATCTCCTTTTTATCAACTGGATCAATTGTAGCCAAACTTCGCTTGAATGTTCCTTTCTTTGATAATCCTCCTTAAAAATTGTTCAAAGAATTAGATTCACTTAATAAATTTGGTTGCTACATCATCAGAAATAGGGAAAAGGGTTAAAATTGTTTTGACATTTATAATTCAGATTCACTTTAAACCGGAAATGCATTAAGTTGCATCAATAAGAATAATTTAGTGTCCTGTAAATATTTATCTTGTTTTAACCCTTTCCCATATAGAACGTATCTGCAGCAGACGACTTTGAAAACAGTTTGCCAAAATTATTGAAAAGCTCAATAAATGAAAGTATAATTATTGGATAGAATTGAAAGTATTGTGACAAATGGAGAAACTTCTTATTATGAGTAATTCCTCCTTTTGCCGCAATTTTTTCAAAAGTTAAATGCTGCAGAGGCATCAGAAAGTGACTATATGTGGGGAAGGGTTAATTAAAGAGCACATTATCAGTTGAGAATTCCAGGACCTCGTGGTTTTCTTGTTGGTTCATTTAAACTTCATCTTTCTTATCTAATTTTTTTTCTGATTTCAGAATTATTAGAGTTTAGAACTAGAAGAATAGCCTACTTTAAGAAGAATTTTGTTGATTTAGTTGAACTAGAACTTAAACATGCAAGGGTAAGTAGTGTGAAATATGTCTCTGACAATATTTCTCTCAAATGCTGGCGAAGGAATTACATGCAGGGCCTGCTCTGGGTTGAATTTTTCTTTTGCCACCACTTTCGCCACATTGAAATAAAGTTCGCCACTTTTAATTTTTAGGAGACATTTGTTCGCCACTTTTCTTTAATTTCAGGGATAAACGGAGAGGAGAAGAAATATTTATACGCAATCTCATCAATGGGTCCAATAATTGTTTGTACTTGCCCATAATTAAATAGATTTTTCCCAATCAAAAATGACAAACTTACATTGTCATTAAATCATGAAAGGCCTACGTCGATCGTCAAAACCTGCTTCAAAAAGCGTGCCGATATATTAAATGCATCTATAATTGCCATTTATCATATGTACGGCCTTTTATGTATCAATATCGCTCAGATGTGTTGGTCAGTCGGATAAAAAGGCTGAATTAACACTTCATAACAATAAAACAAGTGTGAAATACACAAACTGTCAAAATGATAAAAACGGGTGTCGTAAAAATGTTGTAAAGTGGTCACTGGTTCCCGACATTGAATTAAATGGCAGTGCATTATCTTAGATTAATGGAAAAAGTCACTGTATGTCGTAAAACTGATATCCAAAACCGGTAAATGTTGATGATAAAAACCTTTCGCCACTTACATTCGCCACTCATGAAATAACTTAGCCACTTTAAAATAATCTTCGCATTTGGCGAAAGTGGCGAACGACAGCGCTGGCCCTGACATGTATTCAGTCTTTCTCAATACAATCAGCTGTTAATGTCTACAGCAGAAGAATTTTTTAGACATAGTGAAAATAGGAAAAAATACTTAAAACAAGGAATGAGATTTATTGTCTTTGGCTTATTTTCTGTGACTGACCTTACCAAATATGGTCTTAGGAAAGCTATACCGAATTTTTGCACCAGAAATTTCATAATATCATTTAACCTGTAATGAATTTTTTCTTCTACCTTATTTTTACATTATCAAAATCAAAACGGAGAGTATTAACATACAGAGAAAAGGAGACATTTTTCAACAATGTTCTCTACTTCAATCATTAATAATTCCTTAATTTAATTATTTTAACCCTTTCCTACATACAACAAATCTGATGCAGACGACTTTGAAAACATTTTCTCCTTTTTCCACAAAGTTAACAATAGATGTCTGCTGCAAAGACACCTGTACGTGGGAGAGAATTAAATGTGTGTACTTCAGATTTATGCAATTTGGAAAAGGGTTTACCCTTTCCCTCATACGATAATTCTGCAGCAGACGACTTTGAACATATTTTGTCAAAAATTAGAAAATCTCTATAACTGAATGAATAACCTCTGACTAAAGGGGAAAACATTGTGGCCAAAGGAGAAATTGCTTGTTATGAGCAATTCTTCTTTTGTCACTATGTTTTCAAAAAGCTGTCTGCTGCAGAGGCGTCAGAAAGCGTCTATATCATGTGGGAAATGGTTAAACAATGCTAAAAACATTTTATACAAGTGACATTATTTGAGTTTATATGTTGTTTGATTTCAGGCACAGTTACAGCTACTAAACAATTGTATCACAGCACTTAACGAGGATGATTAGTTGTAGAGTGATAACAAGTGGCCGGATGGAACAAAACATTTTTATCTCATCTGAACACAAAGTACTCAAGGTGAGCTATTGTGATCACACTGTGTCTGTTGACCCGCATCATCATTAACAGTTTCATTAAAAAAATTACTTAATAAACCACTGGGCCTAATAAAAACATTCAAAGAATTAAATTCTATGTTGACTCTGGTTTATACAGCATCAGAAAAGGGGGTTTAATGATCAAAAGTTAAAATTGGGAGATTGGTTTGGCATTGTCCGTCTGTCCTTCCAGAGCCATATCTAAGGCATTGTTGGATGGATTTTATTGAAACAATATGGAAATGTCGAGCTGCGAGGTTTTTTTAAGATTTCCTCAAAAACACCAGAAATATGTTGTTTTTAACTCTCTTTTTTTCTGTATGTCATGGTTTATAAATTATCACAATTATCTTGTGCGAACTCTACAGGCCACATAAAAAATCAAAATCTCGGTTGAACCCTAAAACCTTGTAAACAAGCTAGTTTAGTAATTTAGTAACTGGCATACCTAGATAGTCCAAGCGTTTTTTTACAAATTTTGATTTGGCAGGGTATCTAAATTCAACATTCAACAATTATCTTGTTCAAACTTAATTGATAGGTTAAAAAACAACATGGCCCCTAGGTGTAAAGATATGTTGCTTTAATATAGCATATTCACTTTAAGTGGGCAAGCGTTCAATTGCATTAATCAAAATTTAATTTCCTGTTACGGTAGTTGTTGATCTTGTCTTAAAGTGTACATTCTCAGGTGAGCAATCAAGAGCCTCATGGCCCTCTTGTTTTACAATTCCATGAAGTTTGTGGATCAAACGGCTTCAGTTATGCTAAAAGCAGAATCCTTAGATTATGGTCGAAGCCTGTTCTTATGGTTTTCTTTTTTATTTGAAAACAAATGCTTGAAAGCGAACAGATAGATGAAACTATTTCAAACATTGTTGGAAAAGTAACAAGAGGAGTGCTGATCTTTTTTGAAAAAAAAGTGTTTCCTCACAGGATATCAATCACAGAATGTTCTCTCAATTTATACCTTCCAAATACATTAAAAAATATGTTAAGACCACCATACAAACTTTAATCCTTATCACAAAAAACCCGGCCTTTCGGGGTTTGTGACCAGATCATTGATTATAAATACCTGAAATTTGCTTTCCATTTATATCATCACGCAAAATCCTATCCTTGAAGGTGTCAAAATTAACTTCTTTTTGGTCAGAGCTGATCTGCAAAGGATTCCTGGATGTTTGTTAATTGCAAACAGGGAAGATCCTAATCAGACTGCATGCATCATGCCTCATACGATACAAAACCTTCAACACAGATGGACATTCCAGAACAGTTTGTGCATTAAAAATACTCTTTTCTTCTGTATGTTTTTCTCTGATTTTTCTGTTTTGAGTTCTTTAGTTAGCAACATATATAAATTCTTTATATAAAAGGATGGGTTATTTGATAAACGTGGGATACCGGTAGTTATCAATTGGTGTTTAAGCCATTACCTGTTTTCAAAATTTGTTTTCTTTACAACTGTTTTATGTTTTGAATATAATTAGTTATTCTGTAGCAGATATTATAATATATTTTTTGTAGACTTATTTTTATGTGCAATTTGAAATCTACAATGGCATAACCATTGGACATGTTAATTATTTGCGTATAAAAACATTTCTGTACTCGTCATTTTCATCTCATTGGTTGTTTCTTTTTTACAACGAGGCTATGCCTACCGGTAAATGTTTTTCCGATTTCAAGGTAATATTATTTTCGTTTGCTAAAATTGTTATTTCTGCTCTAAATCATATGTTGATGAGTACTTATTAAATAAGAAGTCTCACCAAGACAAGTCAATGTGTACCACCATTATATGATGCTCTAAAGGCAAATTGATTTATTTCAGTTTAAAGCTGTTTTCAACAGTATTTCAGTTATAACACATTAACAGATATAAAGGTGTTTGTAAAAGAACTCTTTTGCAGTTCCTTATGCAAAGCAAACTTTCTTGGACAAGGTAGAAAGCATTGTGGAAAGACTCCTTTTCTCTTGATGTTTTCAAAAGAAATGGTAATCTGTTACAGAGGCCTTTAAAAAGTGTCTGTTGTTAATGTCAATTATGTGTACCAACTTTTCAACAGATAAAATAAATATTACAATAAAATACAGTATCAAGATGGCTCTCATTTCAACAACACATTCCATCATGAGAACACAACAGCATTGCATTATCTCTGACAAACACGATGGTTTAAAAGTCATGAAATTTTAACCTTTTTCCACATATAGATGCTTTCTGCAGCAGATGACTTTTGAAAACATTATGGCAAACGAAGAAATTGCACAGAATGCACAATTTTTCATTTTGCCAGAATGTTTATAACTTTATAAAATAATTGTTCTTTCATTTTATATACAGAATTTCTACAATTACAAAACATTCAGGTGTTTTCAAAGTCAGATTTGTTGTATGTGGGAAGGAGTTAAAATGTTATTGGTTGTTCATTTTCGCATTTGATAGATGTTTGCTACTTAAGCATGAACTAGGGACACAAAAATCATGTTATAATAGTATTGCTGTCAATTGATAGTTTTTCCCAAAAACCTTTATGTGATTGAAATACTAAATACTTTTCTGTAAACAATTTTATAATCAAAAGTGAGTATGGTCAGCAAGTAGACTATTAAATTATTTTGCAAAAACTGAAGAATTTGTTTTTCTGCTTATTAGTTTTGTATTGGGTATTAAGTGAAAGATTGTCATGATGAATATCTATGCTGAAAGTTGTGAACTTTTACAGGTAAAATATATCTATTTGTAAAAAATAAAGGGATGAAAGATAGCTGTGCCTTATGTGAATTTTTTGTCCACACTTGATTAACTGATGAATTGCAACATATGAAAAAGGATATGTCATGTTTTGCATTAGTAGACAGAGAAAATAGAAATGAGCACTAATAAATGTTTTAGGCAGTTGTTAGTACAACCTTAAAAGAAAGACAACACTTTGTGCCATGTTAGGAAGATACAAGCATTATAGTATAAATGTAGATCTAGATTCACTAAAGGTCTGATTAATCCTTCCCCTGATACAGTCGACCTTTGATCCCTGCAGTAGACAGCTTTTGAATACATTGTAGGAAAAGGAGAAATTGATCAATAAGAGCAACTTCTTCTTTTCCAAAGTTGTTTTAAACTCTGTATCAAAAGTAAAAAAAAAAATCTAATTTTCCAGATGAAGTTTTTCTTCATACATTTTCAAAGCAGAGAACTCTAAAAATGTCTGTTAATATCTTTGTAGGATGCATTGGTTTTGTCATATTTAGTTTGGATTATATTTGTGCTACTGTGGCTTTGATAATGAGAGTGATTTAAAACTTGCCCAAGCTTTATTTGGTGCATATTTTAGAGAGATTTTGTACATATTGTTGGACTCATTTTGTGTTCAAGTTTCTATATAGGGGTTATTAAATAAGCAAGACATTTTAATAATGGTACATGATGCTTATCTTTAAATATTTTCAATTCAAGAGTAATTTCTCCTTTTTCAACAATGTTTAATAATTGCTGTTATATCACAAGTTGTTATTAAAAGGGAAAACGTATTCAATTGATAATGGCAAGTTTACCTTAAATATTGCTCACTCAGAACTACAAAAAATTGCATTAACCCTTTCCCTCATACGACAATTCTGCAGCAGACGACTTTGAACGTATTTTGTCAAAAAATAGAAAATCTCCATAATTGAATGGATAACCTATGACAAAAAGTGGAAAACATTGTGGCAAAAGGAGAAATTGCACGTTTTGTGCAATTTCTTCTTTTGTCACTATGTTTTCAAAAAGCCGTCTGCTGCAGAGGCGTCAGAAAGCGTCTATATGAGGGAAAAGGGTTAACAGCTATTATTCAGATCATCAGCTTATATAACATCTTGGGAAAATTTTAATAAAAGAAATGTTTGTTAAGGTTTTCATTAGATATACACAGAGTTACTACATTATTTTGCCGTTTTCAGACAGTTTTGACCCTTTGTTGTTCTTCGGACATGCAACTCTTTTATAATCTTTTTGAATACATAGTGCTTATTGACCATATTGTCATGTGAGAGTGTGAAAGGAGAACTTGCTAAGAAGTAAAAAGTAATTTCTCCTGTTCCAACACTTTAAAAAAAAAAGAAAAAGATATATAATAGGAAAAGCATGATATTTTCATGGCTTGAATGAATTGATAATAAAAAATAAATAAAACATATTAACAAGGGTTCAATGGTACGCATGTTGCCTGCAATTATGTGGATAAATGAAATCCTAAAGAACAGACAGACAGGTAGATCATGCCAAGACAAGCCACAACAAAAGTGCTGATTTTGATGTTTTAATTATTTGTTTGTGGACATTTGGACCTGTATATTTGTTAATATCATTACATTGTGTTGGTGAACAGATTATTATTATGTACTATATTTATAGAAAAATTTGCATACTTGTAGATAATTTCACTCTATTTCCACATGAAATAATAAATATGAAACTACTTAATTAATGCCTTGGCTTTTCTTGTTTTGGTCAACAAAAAGGAATAAACAAGAGCGTTCACTCTTTCCCACATACCGACGCATTCTGATGCCTCTGCAGACGACGTCTTTTGAAAACATTGTGTTAATTGGAAAAATTGCTCATGAGCAATTTCTCCTTTCGCCACAATGTTTTACAACACTATTATATGATAAAACTTGCACTTAAAGAATTTTTCTATATTTTTAGCTCACCTTTGCACAAAGTGCAAGGTGAGCTTTTGTGATCACATTTTGTCCGGAGTCGGTCTGTCGTGCGTCGTCAACATTTACACTTGTTAACACTCTACAGGCTATATTTTTTATTAAATCTTCATGAAAGTTTCATAACATTCATCTCCATCAAATCTTGGACAAGTTCGAAACTGGGCCATATGAGGTAAAAAATTAGGTCACCAGGTCAAATTGAAGGGAAATCTTGTTAACACTCTGGAGGCCACATTTTCAACTTGAGCAGTCAATTTGGTCAGAATGTTTGTCTGTATTATATATAGGTCAAGTTTGAATATGGGTCATATCGGGTCAGAAACAAGGTCAATAAAGGATTGATTGGTTGAGGTTTAACGCCGTTTTCAAAAAAAATTCAGTCATATCACTGCGACCAGTTCACCTACTCATGCGTTTCCTGGTTTTCCCACACCAGTACACCACACAACATACTTTCCAAGCAACTGGCTGCTTTTTCACATAGACTGTTAAACAGCCCATTGGTGTTATGACGCAGGTCACAGTGACTTTCGTCAAACGTCGGAAAGAATGTTGGCCAAGCTGGGATTCAAACTCAGACCCCTGGATTGACCCCTGCGTCGCTACAGACTGAGCTAACTGGGCTCGGCTGTAAACAAAAAATATAGATCACGAGGCCAAATGAAGGAAAATCTTGTTAAACGCTGTGGAGGTTGCATTCAGAATAATTGTCTTGATGTGTTTTGCATTGCAGTACATTGTAGAATTCAGATGAGCGAACTAGGGCCATCATGGCCCTCTTGTTTACTAGATCATTTCAAAGTTGTCTGCTGCAGATTTGTTGTATGTGGGAAAGGGTTAAAGGGAATACATGCCAATGCATTAGTAAATGAAAGTGTGATACACAAAGAAGTGATCCCTATGTCGCTTCCTGCGGAGGCAGGTGACACAAAATCTGTGTTTAGTCAGGTGTTTTCCCACATGTAGATGACTTATGACAATTGAGGCAAAAGAAGGAAACTGCTCATAATGATTTAAATCAATGGGTAAATTGCCATATTAAGAACAAAATATTGAAATCTGGACAATTGCTGGCACAATTTTCCTACTGACTTGAACAGCTTGTTTGTAAAGGAGAAATGGCCCATTTTTAGCATGTTCTTCCTTTCCTATAATGTAACTATTTAGCTCAACTAATTTATGAGAATTAAATCAAGGATGTCGTTTTTCATGGATATACCAAAATATGGGTAGTGAATCCATCAGCACTTGTATGATGCAGGGAAAAAGTGATTTATAATGGTCTCGGGGGGGGGATAATACAAAGTATACCTATGCCAAAGACATGTTTCTGATCACCGGACTTGAATGTTTGAGGTGATCTATTTGGATCACTCAGTCTTTCATTCATTACCGCCTCTGGTGTTTGAGGTCAACGGGTCATACCAAATATTTTAACAAGAGGGCCATGATGGCAAAGTAAAAATAAGGCCTCCGGAGTTTCATTGGCTAAAAAGTAATTTTTTAGAAAAAATATCTAGCGATATTCACCGTTTTTTTATGATATTCACCAGTTTTATAAATAGTAACAGGGGAAGACCGGGGAATCCCATGAGCCGCCTATTAATATCCGTACGCTACGGAAACCTCCGAAGCTCGTTCGGATGATCATGACAATAACATATGAATATACCGGTTAACAGTATACTGTTACATGGCACGCGCGTCTAAAAAGTGACGTTATTGTTTGAAATGACGTCATGCACATGCATAACCAACATTTTAACGCGCGTGCCATGTAACAGTATACTGTTAACCGGTCAAAAACGTACTGTTATCATGAGACAGTAAGAAATTGCCCATGATGAGTATATGAGAATTTAACATTACAAAGTCACGTGAGGTATAATAAGATAAATTGAGGGTTATATAATAAAACAGTTATGGGCTTTTCAGCTGTTATACATTATGTTGCTATCGCCTCGGTCAATAATGATTTTTTTGGTGCATATCACATCATGTATAACAGCTGAAAAGTCCATAATTGTATATTATTGACCTAGTTTATGACCCAATATGACCCATAATCGAACTTGACCTAGATATAATTCAGACAAACATTCTGATTAAAACTCAAGCTGCTGAAGCAAAAAATGCAGCCTTAAAAGTGTTAACAAGCTTTCCTTCAATTTGACCCTACATGACTCATATTCGAACCCGGCCTAGATATCATTTAGATAAACATTCTGACCAAATTTCAAGCTGCTGTAGCAAAAAATGTTGCTTCTAGAGTGTTAATAAGATTTTTCTTCAACTTAACCTACTTTTTGACCCAACATGACCAATGTAGTGTTAACAAGGGCAAATGTTGACGACACACGACGGACTGACAAAATGTGATCACAATAGCTCACCTTGAACTTCGTGCACAGGTGAGCTAAAAATGGTTAGAATGGCTGCCTTTCTTGGCACTCAGGATTCAGGGGGTTAACATTATAACTGACTGTCTGGTGTCAGGATAAATGGACCAGTAGTACTGGTAACTGACGCAGGAAATGTGTTGAAAATTGTTGAAGGCAGCGAAAAGCACCAAACAATCAATCCATCAACCCTCATTCATAATTGTCTTGGGTTTATATCCGAAGCCTCTTTTGTAGTAGATACAAACTGTACCTATGCCAAATATATGCTTCTGATCATCTGACTGGAATGTTCGGGTGATCTATTTGGATCATTCTGTCCATTATTCATTACCGCCTCTGGTGCTGGATGTCACATGTTTGATCTCCTGTCGGATCATACCAAATATTTTAAAAATGGCAGCAATGGCTGCCTTCCTTGGCGCACAGGATTCCGGGATTAACATCAGGACTGACTGGCTGGTGTCAGAATAAATGAACCAGTAGTACTGGTAACTTACCCAGGAAATGCCATTATATAACTGAAAAATTGTTGAAGGCGGCGTAAAGCAACAAACAATCAATCAATCAACCCTCATTCATCATTTACTTTAAGCTTTGGTGATCGTCTCTTTCTCTGAAACTGCATGTCTGATTTCAAGGAAACTTGGTAGAAATGTTACTTGGACTAAGCATTCAGATGAGTGATTCAGGATCACATGGCCATCATGTTAAAGTATGCCATTAAAATGATGTGTAATTATTCCCAAGAACTACTTATGGAAATAGTAAGAGATGAAATCAGTGATTTACAAGTAATTTGCACAGGAAACACAATAATTTAAATGAATCACAATTGAAAGCAGCAGAATGATACCATTCAAACAAACTTGAAAAATTAAGCATACAGCTGTTAAAAACATCTAGGTAACAATATGGAAAATCTCAATAAATGGAAAGGTAAATAGTAAGAGTTGAAAACATTGTAGCAAAAGGAATTATTGCCACAATGTCTTCAAAAGTGGTCTGCTTGCATCAAAATGTGTCTGCATCTTTGTTTCCCACATATAATGAATCAACATTATATTAAACAAATCGAAACTACATGTATTCCCACTATCTTGAGGCCATGTTACAAATAAAGATGAACAAATGTAGATATAAGATCAACACTTTCAAAGCAGAAGAATGCTTCAAGATTTGTCATGTTACGCCCTTTTTACTTTGTCAGCTTTTCAAAGAAAAAGAGTCTAGGTATTGTAATGCCCTTGGTGAAACTAGGTATGCATGTTCCTGGGATAAATACGCACATCTATACCAACGCACATAACTTGAGCTTAAATATTAATTCGGTAATGCCCCTATTTCAACTTAGAAAAAAGCAGACAGGCATTGGCGTTCGCTTGTGGCTCTCTTGGATATGCCTACTGGCAGGCATGATTTTCAACAAATCACATTGGCTTGATTATTTTAAAAGAGCATTTCATAAATAACATTTCTACCAAATTATCTGGAGATAAAATAAGCAATTTCAGTGGAGTCTTGTCATTTAAACCCCAATTTTGATAACCCGAGTTCTTCAATTTTATAGAGGACCACCTAAAGAACATTCCTGTGAAGCGAAGTTGAAATCAATTGGCCTTGTTGTTTAACCCTTAGTTTCCCACATACAACAAATCTGCAGCAGACAACTTTGATAACAGATAGGTAAAAATTTGAAAGATTTCTATAAATGAAATTTTAATTATTTAGTAAAGTTGAAAACACTGGCAAAAGGAGAAATTGCGCATTATGAGCAACTTCTCCCTTGGCATCTATGTTTTCAAAAGCCCTCTTCCAATGTTTTAAAAAGCTTCTGCAAGTTGGAATGGGTTAAAGAAATTGTTGATGAAGGAAGATTTACACAATTTTTAGGGCTACGGTGAGCTAACCGTTGGTGTAGTGATATCATCTGCCTATGTGTGGGAGGTCATCGGTTCAATCCCTGACCAGGTCATACCAGACTTTACAGGTTGTATTGGCGCTCATGATTGTTAGGTTAGCATTACCACTCACTAACTGGTGCCAGGATAAATGGATCAGTTGTACTAGTAACTTACCTAGTGATATAACTAAAGAATTGTTGAAAGTGGCATAAAAAATCATACAAACAAACAAAATCAGGTGAGCTAAAGATACAAAGTTGGTTTAAAAAAGCAAACAATTTATTTATTATCACAGATTAATTTTAAAATGCAGTTTATAACTAGATCTCTGTTTAATAGTAGATATCTCATTAAAATACTCTATCAAACAGCCATATTGAGCTCCGAGCTATCTATGTGGAAAGGTAGACATGCAACTAACTGCCTGGGAAGAATGTCATATGGAGTACTGTGGTGCGCTTTTTACTTATTTAGTCATTTATAGAAGCAACATTATAGTAGGTAACAACAATCTAACCTAAGAAATCCAGCACTATACAATGTAGTCCTTAGTATTCAGGTATCTGCGCTTTTTTCACTCCTAGCAACAACAAAACATTCTACACAGGAGATGAAAGGTCTACAAAATGCAGCTTCGGTGCTAGAGTACAGAAACTCAAACTTTATGTGAGCTGGCCATTGTAACATAACTGATTTTTGAAATTGGCATTTATTAACTTGAATCGATCATGATTGTTAACAAGTTGATGCTCTTTATAGTATTACAAGATGTCTATAGTAAGCACAGATTTAGAAGAAAACAGAACAATATAATGTTGTTTGACGAGTCCGAACTTTTACAGATTTTTGGTCAATCTAAAATCAAGCAACGATTTTCAACTCTTTCCAATTTGTAAATGCATTTTGAAGATCTGCAGCAGAAAGCATTAGAAAACATTATGACAAAAGAATAAATACCTTTTGCCACAATGTTTTGAATTCTATTCAATTACAATAACTTTCCATTATATTTATAATTTCCACATTTTGCCTACACCTGCTGCAGATTTGCTGAAGTGGAAAAGGGTTAATGATTCAGCTAACAATCCTTAACCCTTTCGCTCATACGACAATTCTGCAGCAGACGACTTTGAACATATTTTGTCAAAAAATAGAATATCTCGATAATTGAATGGATAACCTATTACTAAAAGAGGAAAACATTGTGACAAAAGGAGAAATTGCTTGTTTTGAGCAATTTCTTCTTTTGTCACTATGTCTTCAAAAAGCCGTCTGTTGCAGAGGCGTCAGAAAGCGTCTATATGAGGGAAAGGGTTAATCCCGCTTTGTAGCAGATTTCACCACTCTATTATTCTTGTCAAGTTCGGTCACTTCTTCAGAAATGACTACACTTCTACCACTTTTCGATGTTGCTGGGCGACTGACAGGAGCTGATGATTTACGACTCTCGGCTCGGTTGGCCTGCGTCACCGCGTCTCGGGGTGTCTGTAGACTTCGCGTGCTTAACCGGCTGAGACGTCCTTCCTGACTCAAAGGTCTTCGACCGTCCCGGGAGTCTAGAATATTAAAATAACAATGTATGAATAACTCGAACAATTGTTGTAAAATGATGAGGTGTATTAAATCAAAGCAATATAATACTGGTGTTATAATCCTATAAATATATATTGTTAGCTTAGTGATTTATAAAATAAGCTATGAAATTGTATAATATTAATAACAAAGAAAAAGAGTACCTTCAATGAATAATGGCTTTAAACACAGTTAGAGTTGTATACAAAAATGACAGAAAGTCTGTTTACAATATTTTAAGAAATGTATTAAGCAATTTGAACTTGTTTGTCATTATTTCAAATAAATATTTTAGTAAATTAATTGAATTAATTGCTAACCCTTTCCCACTTACAGACACATTTTGATGCATCTGCAGCAGAAGGCTTTTGTAAACATTGTGTCAAAAGGATGATGAGCAATTTCTCCTTTTCTGATAATATTTTCAAAGTTTTCTGCTGCAGATTTATTGTATGTGGTAAAGGGTAAATTGATGTTAGCAGTATGTTTGTAATATAAAATACTATGTATGACAGCTAAAGAACAATTGAAAAAACATATTTAAGTGAGATTTCATGATGTTCCGTCTACACTTCTTTACAACATTGAACTTTTTCTGTTAGTATGTATCATGGCATTTCCTGGATTAATAACTAGTACATGTACTACCGGCATTCATCAGTTGTAATGTCATCACCGCAAACCTGAGACAAAGAAGGGAAGCTATTACTACCATTTTATTAAGTCTTTGGTACGACCAAACTGGGGATCGAACCCTGATCTCGCACTCCCAAGGCGGTCACTCTAACCACTACACCACAGAGACATGTTTTTCTGAGATAAAGCAACTAAAATATGCCTCTACAGAGGACCTCTTTATGTAAACAATGTCCAAAAAGGAGGAATTACTCCTAATGAGCAATGTCTCCTTTCACTACAATATTTTCATATCTGAATCAAAAATAGGAGAGCATTTCATTCTCAGGTGAGTTTATAACAGTTCAGATTTTCCAGTTGATGCATATATTTCCTGAGATGTTTTCAAAGCAGACAAGCCTGTGATTAGTTGTCAAGTAATCATTGACTCATATATTAAATAAACAAAATATAAAATCATATCAATAATTTTAAAGATTGTTACTTTTTACTTTATAAAGTAGATCTAAACATAAAGACAAATTATAAAAAAAAAAATTCAGGAAAAAGTATCATAAAAAAAATCAAGATTGCTATACAATTAGTCCCTTCATACCTAATTTTGATGTATGCACACATTGAGACAAAAGGAGAAATTGCTCATTGTTTTTAACTCTTATACTATCAATATACATGTTATAATTATGTACTTTAATTTAAAAAGAATTTCATATTTTTGCTAAGATGTTTTCAAATTCGTCTCAATATATTCCAGGAGAGCTGGGGGCTACATAAAATCATTCAAATACATTCAATGACCACTAATGTTGGGTGGCTATGGAAAATTAATGTGTATAACATCACATGAAGCTGGTTTATGCCAAACAGTTGCAAAATCAATCAAAAGCAAATAACAGCAGTGTAAATACACAGTCTACATAATGGTGCAATCTTAAGACTTTCCCATAGCTTCTCTGTTTTAATGTTTTCTTTCTAATATCCGGCAAATAGTGTATTCATGCAATGCACTCCCAAACAGAGACGAATCAGGTAAACCTAGCCATACAATACACAAATCATTCAATGTCTGCCTACACTTAAAAGAATCATAGATGTAACTGAAATGTTGGCCCGTTTTGAATCGCTCCTATATCCATTTGTTATTTTTCCCACATACAACAAGTCTTTGGAAAAGCTCTCTCAATGAAAGTAAGTATTGTTTCTATAGAGTTGAAAAAATTGGGGAAAAAAGAGAAAATGCTCATTATGAGCAATTTCTTCTATTGCCACATTGTTTTCAATTCTACATATGCACCAAATGATTCTGCAAGTGGGAAATGGTTAAGTGAGGCCAAAACAGGGATGCAACAAAACCTAAATGTTTCAGCTGATGCAGTTCAATTATTACAATTTCCCATATACCACAATTTCTGCGAGAGAAATTGTTCATTATGCAATTTGTTTCCTGTTGCAACAACATTTTCAAACATCATCTGCTGAAGATTCTTCGAAATGCATATGCATCTAGGAAAAGTTAAATATCTCCTGAATCTGTCAATCATGCAGATATAATTCCCAATGCCAAAACTTATGTACCGGTACATGTAAATGTTAAAGCTTAATTGATAAAAAGGGTATACATTTTCCAACACCATAGGGTCATTTTCTGAAGCATGGCAGATATATGTGGGAAAGAACATTTCTGCTTTAATAATGCCGCATGCAAAAACATTATAAGTGCAAACTGAAAAGCTTTAACCCGCTCCGCTGTAAACTTATAATTTCACTTCAATTTCAATGGCAAAACTTAAACATACTTTAATTATTATTTTTCATATTATTTTGACAATGGATGCCTGACTTAGTTATTTGGACCACTTAACTCAGTAATAGATAGATAGATACCGGGTACCATTTGACTCTGAGTACCAAGGAGAGAAGCCATTACTACCATTTTGTAAAGTCTTTAATATGATCAAACCAGGGATCAAACCTGTATCTCCCGCTCCCAAGGCAGAATCTGACCAATACACCAAGACAGAGATGGTTCACATATCGAGGGCTTGGCGTTTAACGGTTGTAACTAAAATTGGTATTTTTTTACCAAAGTTAATCACCTTGCCATAAAGTCTTTATAAGCGTTCTTTAAATCAATTTTCTTGGTAAACAATGGAAATTTAGGTGCCATTGCTCGTTCTGAGCAATGGCACCTAAATTTGCATTGTTTACAAAGGTGTCAAAATTGCCCCTAAACCAGGGTTTTCAAAATAGGTTTTTAGTTACAACTGTTTCACACCAAGCCCTTGATATATGATGCCCAGAAAAGAAAATCATCTTGTTTGTTCTCATACCTATAACAGGCAACTTTGAATACAACTGCCCACAATATTTTCTTCTATGTACCCTTATCATACTTCCAATTTTTCAGAATTTTCCTTTTTACGCTCAGTTCTTGTCAAAGCAGATTTTTAACAGTGACCATAATGCAGCTGATATTCTTAGTAAGTGACCCCAACACAATCTGCTTCTATCTACACTTTCTTCCTATGCTATTTAGTTAGAATCAGTCAAATTGAGTGGAACAACCGTTTAACCCTTTCCCACTATAGACATATTCTGTCGCATCTGCAGCAGACGACTTTTGAAAACAATGTGACAAAAGTAGAAATTGCTCAATACAAGCAATTTCTTCATTTGCCACAATGTTTTCCACTTGTTTCAGCAATAATACCAACATTTTTAGTGATTTTCTGTGTTTTTACCTTGATATTTCAAAGTCATCACCTGCAAATTTGTTGTATGTGGGAAAGGGATCACACTCGCCCACATAACACACCACCCACCAGTCCTGCTGCCTGGGCAGGGACATCATCATTCTAATAGCTAGGTTTCAACTTAGTTGTAATAGTCTTCAATAAAATATTTTTATTGTAATAAAACTTATGGTCATGTTAAGTTAAATTCTAGATAACAACTAAATATAGAATTACTTTCTAACTTTAATTTAATATAACTGCAATCTCAAAGCCTATGTGTGTTTCAAACACTTTGAAACAATGAATCATACTTCATTCTTCAATCCAAAGTTTTTGCAGCAATATAGTAGAGCCAACAGTAGGGATTACTTAGCCTTTTTAACCCTTTCCCACATTCAACAAATCTGCAGAGTAAGACTTTGTAATCATCTTGGCAAAATATGAAAAATCTCTGTAAATAATAGTAATTGAGGAGCAGATTTTCTTTTTGCCACAATGTTTTCAAAAGTCATCTGGGGCAGAAGCATCAGGAAACGACTGTATGTGGGAAAGGGTCAAACGTGTTTTCAGACTTAATGTTAATATTTCTAATTAATGTAATTTATTACCCTGAAAATGAAGTTTTTCAAGTAAAACATATTTTTATTAGAAAATACTTACCAGTCATTTAATACCTGATATATAATCTCTACACCCTTAATTCATCCAGAAAAAGAACTCGCCTTGCGTATTCCTCACGTATATGTGATATACACGGTTGCCCGTAATAGCGGGCAAGCACGTGATATCTTGCCACTTTTAATTCAACATTAAGTGTTGGGTGACGACGCGGGGATGGGAGGCGGGACTCTATAAATGACTGGTAAGTATTTTCTAATAAAAATATGTTTTACTTGAAAAACTTCATTTTTATGTCAAAAATACATTACCAGTCATTTAATACCTGATGACTTTGTAGCATCGGACGGGAGGTTCGGCCAATACTTACTGTCGTTCCAGGTAGCAGCACCTTGTAGTGTATTATTTTCTAATTTATTTACAAAGTACTATGAACCCAACAGCATATATGGTAAGAGCAGGGATTGATAATTTCAATCAGTGTTCACTTCATTGATATGTTGGGAGTAATTTAGCGGACAACTCGCTGGGACGCAACCAAAGGGCCCAGGGAGTACAAGTTCTGTCTGACTAGACATAGAACGCAAATAGAAAGATGAATAACTTGACTGAGTTTTCCGAACTGCCGCGCGAAGAATTCTTCAAGGGAATTATTGTTCGAAAAAGCCCAACTTGCCGAAAGAGCCCTAACTTCATGCGGGCGTATCCGCAGAAAAGAAAGATCTCGACTAGGTAAATCTTTGTACGCTAATTTAATTGTAATGGATATCCAGCGAGAAAAGAAGCTGCTGATATATATTACGACCTATAAGGGGGAGAAATAACCTCCTTCTCCAACCCCTATTCCCCTTAACTCTCTTAAGTTAATATTTAAGAGCTCTGACAGAACAATGTATCTGTCGGAATCCGAAGGACCACAGCTCGCAGAATGACTAGGAACTGAATCGGATCAGGAAGGACCGACGGTAACTGGTTCTTAGCCAGCAACCCTGGTTGACACAGTAGTGTAAAGAGGCCATCATATTCATTGAATCTGACATTCCCGGTTTCTACAGACAGAGCGTTTTAATTGCTCCTTCGAAGAGCTGTAGCTAAAGCTAATAAAAAGACGGTTTTATAAGTAAAGACGTCGATTCAAGAGGTTCGTATGGAGCTCTTGTAAGCGACCAGAGGACGCAATACAAATCCTATTTTGGAGATGAACTCCTATAATGGGTTTTTCTAATTCTAACCATCAGGCTGTGAAACCTAATGAAATTAGTTTCTAATGACAGTAAAGAACTCACTTCCCTGCTTGTGTTCGTCAAATAAGACGAATTTATAAGTCTAGCTACTAATTTAAGAAGCGGTAGTTTCCGACGAACGTTCAGAGAGATTGACCTACCTTAATAACATCAATCGGTAAGAACTGTCTATTTCTAAGGAAGATGTAACGGTTATGTCGAGAGATAGGCCAGCATGACGTATAACCACGGTCATTTAGCCAGTGATGTGCTTCTATTATCATTTTACACCTTCAGCCAGTGAAACTGAGACCGGAAGTTGTTTATTATTATTCCACTGCGGAATCAATCGGAACTTCTCGGGTAAATCCGTAAGCATTCATCCCCGACGTATTCCGATTGCTGCCGAATGAGTAGAATTGAAAGCTAGCAGAACTGAATTCATATGAAGTTGTCTACTCTATGTAATAACATGCCGTAGGCTGTAACGCACTGCCCCGATATCTGTAAACAATTCGGGTGTGGTGTGAAGCATGTATCGGGCTGTTCCCGTACTTACTGATCCCGAACCAGAAAACGAATCGGATTCTCGAGGGAATTAGATCCGATTTGCCTGTTTTGGGAAATAATTCCGAACGCAGGTAATCGAACTGTAACTCCTCGATGACAAGGCACACGATACGTGTATTAGGCGTTTGTTAGGACTAACAACTCGCCCAGACCGCCGTTCCGGATTGTGATCTTGGTGAAACGGACGTTCCATTCTACTACACGGCCGTACTAGACGCGAACTGAGTCGAAACGTCTACTACCGGTTTTCACTGTCTGTCTTTCTTAGAAACAGGAAGAAAAACAGTTGTATCAAGCCCGAATGAAAGGTTGATACCCACTCTATATCATTCTTTGTTAGAAGATTTAATAGAGAGGAGTGCTTCCCTATAGCTGCGGATTAGGGACAGTGCTCTACTTGGTTGTATGCCAACTTAGCTAGTTCCCGTAACGCTAGGCTCGAACTTAGCCTGTCTATTTGCGTCTTCACAGGTTGGGGTTCCAAGAACGCCCTTGCAGAAGTCGCTGTACGTTTCTGTCCCTGTGTAAACGATGTCGCCGCATACGCCGAAATGCCTTATGGACGCAATGAAAGCAGTAACATTCCGCCAATGATAATTATTTAGAGTCTAGATCTAAATTGTTTCATCATCATATGGGGCACTGATCCCGATATGTCTCTTATTCGTCAGACAAGACTGGGTCTTGGGTTTCACCGACGACAAGAGGATTGCCTATAGCCTGTTCTGAACCGGAAGGTCAGTGTTCGATTCCACATTAGAAATTATGAAGGAGTCATGACCGAGGAATTGATCCCTTGACATAGATCCCTTTTCCGAAGAAGAATGAGATCGCATGGAATCAACCGTCGGGGCCGAGCTCACGTATGAGATGGTCTTGACCTCCCTGTCTCAGAGTTCACAAAGTGAATATCCTCTGTTCCTTGTCATTTACCACAAAACGAAAGTACTTCCTCGACGAGGGAGCGATTGAAATGTGGTAATAGGTGTCTGTGAGGTCTAGAGAGACCGCCCAGTCGCCTTCCCAAAAAGTTATTTGGATGGAGTGGGTCGACTCCATTTTAACTTCTCGACCGGAATCAATAGATTTAGAGCTGATAAATCTATAACCGGTCTCCACCGACCGTCTTCCTTCTGGACGAGGAAAAGACGGTTGTATCAAACCCCGATAATGGGGTTGAAAACCCTCTCTATGGCCTTCTTTACAGAAGACGTGATGAAATCACTTTTGACACGGCCGAATGACGTGACGACATGTCGATAGGCACGCTTGTCAGAGGAGAAGAAATGAAGGGAATTGGATACCCTTCCTGTATCACAGATAAGATCCAATGATCCTCTGTGACACTTTCCCATTCTCTATGAAAACAACAGGCGGACCCGAGTGTAATCTCCGGCCTTGGGACGATCATAGAAAGGTGCGCATCCCCAGGGTTGAGGCCTAGGGGTTGTGCTTTATTTAGAAGGCTGCCGATTCTTAGCCCCTTGGTAATGGGATGACCATAGAGAGGTTCTCCCCCTTTGTGGGACGGCTTAGCCCTCCCTTTATCAGAATGCGCTAACGTATTCTGTTCCAGGGATTGCCTTTCCAAGGACTGTCTATTAAATAGATGTCCCTCCGAATGCCTCGATATCCCAAAAAAACGTTGGGTTTTTGATGCTCTCGGTAGGTTGGAAATCCCGTCTATTTCCGACCGGTTCCATTGAATGGACCGGTGGAAGGTAATTGGGGAAAAGTGTTATCTTAGAGATGTACACAGTTCCCTTGGGGATTGAAAGGATCTCTCTGCACGAGAATTCCCATACCCGGAGCCAGACGGGTGAATAATAGAGGTCGGTCCGTAACCTATACTCTGATTATTCGTGCACCCACTCTGTTGTTGACCTGTTATGGAATGATAATTTGTATCAATCCGGTCACTCAGTACAGAGCTCGTGCCTGGACGCGCCATGTTTGCCTAAGCAATTGGCTGGCTAGTTGCGTCATTAAAAAATGACCGACTGGCTGGTCGTGAGATGTTTTCATAACCTACAGGTAGCCTAGCCCCGTCATTACCAAATGACTGACTATCTCCCTGCGGCGTCATGTTCACCTGCGTGACTGGTTGGTTGGTCGTATCATAGTTAAATGATTGATCCAACCTTGTCTCGACATGGCTACATGCTTGACTGATTAGCTAGCCACGTCATCGTGAAATGAGTGACTGCCTGGTAGCGTCATATTTAAATGAGTGACCGTTTGCCTGGCCGCGTCGTAGCTATTCGATTGCAGCCCTGTCATATCACCGCTAAGTGAATGACTACCTTGTCTAGTCATGGCAAAATTGACTGACTGGCCCGGTCGTGTCATGGCTACATGACTGACCGGTGACAGGTCGCGTCATCGCTAGAAGACGCCCCGGTTGCCCGGGGACCTGTCGCGCCACGGCATATGGCATATGGGTCTTGCTTTCCAGCACCAGTAAAACCCGGTTGACTAGGGATAGGCAGTTGTGAGGCTGCTCTACCGAAAGTCTCCGGAAAACTTTGTCCGCAGACATCGTAATCCGGCACTCTTTAATGAAGTGCACAGTTCCCTTTGGGGAACGGAAGGATTTCTCCGACCGGTAATTCCCGTACTCGGAGCTATACGGCTGAATATTAGAGTTCGGTGCTAACCTACTCTGAATATTCATAACACCACTCTGTTGTTGACCTGAGATAGAATGATAATAGTATCAATTCGGTCAGCCAGTACAGAGCCCGTGCCCGGTCGCGCCATGTTAACATAAGCGACTGGCTGGTTAGTCGTGTCATTGCCAAATGATAGACTGCCTGGTCGTGCGCTGTTTACATAACCGACAGGCAAGCTAGCCATATCATTACCAAATGACTGACTACTGCCTGATCGTGTCATATTCACATGCGTGACCGATTGGCTGGTCGCGCCATGTTTACATAAGCGACTGGCTGGCTAGCCGCGTCATTGCCAAATGACGGACTGCCTGGTCGTGCGATGTTTTCATAACCGACAGGTAGACTAGCCGCGTCATTACCAAATGATTGACTATCTCCTTGCCGCGTCATGTTCACCTGCGTGACCGGTAGGTTGGTCGTATCATAGTTAAATGATTGATCCACACCTTGTCTAGACATGGCTACATGCGAGACTGATTGGCTAGCCACGTCATCGTGAAATGAGTGTCTGCCTGTTTACCTTGTCTAGACATGGCTACATGCGAGACTGATTGGCTAGCCACGTCATAGTGAAATGAGTGTCTGCCTGGTCGCGTCATATTTAAATGAGTGACCGTCTGCCTGGCCGCGTCGTAGCTATTCGACTGCAGCCCTGTCATTTCACCGCTAAGTGAATGACTACCTTGTCTAGTCATGGCAAATTGACTGACTGGCCCGGTCGTGTCATGGCTAAATGACTGACCGGTGACAGGTCGCGTCATCGCTAGATGACGCCCCGGTTGCCCGGGGACCTGTCGCGCCACGGCATATGGGTTTTGCTGTCCAGCTCTAGCATTACCCGGTTGACTAGAGATAGGCAGTTAGTGAAGCTGACCTATCAAAAGTCTCCAGAGAACTTTGTCCACAGACATCGTAATCCGGCACTCTGCAGCAGTCCGAAGACTGATGTAGCTCAGAGTGTGGTGTTGGAATTGACCACAAGTGGTCTGACAAACCAACCCGCTCGGTTTCCCGGCGGGTGATTCCGGCATCCCCTTCTTTCGAAGGTTGAGCCCCAACACCAGAAGCAAGATAATGTCGTTCAGAGTAAGAAGGCTCCAGCTCTTGAGCACATTCAAAACCCTGTTTCTATACGGTGTCTGGCCCGAAGGCTTTTGTTTCCCGAGAGAACAACGAGCATCCAAAGCTACCTTCCGCTCCTCCGTGTCTCTAGCTAGACTAGGAGGTGCGGTTGTGCTAAGTGGAGAAGGAACAGCCTTAACCTTTGATCCACTCAACACGGTCGCGGAGTCCGACTGGGAGAACCCCACGAACTCCGCTTCACTCGAAGAGATCAGAGACGCCTTTTTTTAGGGGCACTCTTTCCCTTCCTGCTTTTGCTAGTCTTACCCTTCACAGCCCGTTTCCAAATAGAAACAGTCCAAGAAGAGCAGTACTCGCACGGTGAAAGCTGTGTGCCCTTTGAGCAAACCACACAGTTCGGATGCGTGTCCCATGCGTCCACAGCATGACCACACGAGCCACGCCTCCGTTCACCTTATGTGACATATTTATGATACAAAAATATATACGAAATGAACACAACAATAAAAACAAAAATTTTATAAATTTTTCTACTTTTTATTTTTCTACCCGAGTGACAACCCGGAACGTATATAATCTATAAACAAAATTTTTGTCTATGTTATAATTACATGTAAGTACAACAAACATCATAAGTATAATCTATAACGGGATTGGGAACTCATCGTTTAACTTTAAGTCCTGACTCAATTACGTTCCGCACCCGAAGACATTAACTGAAAATAATGGGTGGGGTAACCACCTCGAGCTTTTCAGCTAGCTGTCGCCTACAAAAACAAGCAATTACAACAATAATTTAACTTTAAATGCAGTTGAATATCTGTTAATGCAGTTTCCTAACTGAATGAACAACTAAATAAGGCAATAAGCCTTAAAAAGCCAAGAAAAGAATAATTAGAAAATAATGTGTAAATTCTTAGCTGTCTAGCTGGTGGATCCAGAAATTAAAAGTGGCAAGATATCACGTGCTTGCCCGCTATTACGGGCAACCGTGTATATCACATATACGTGAGGAATACGCAAGGCGAGTTCTTTTTCTGGATGAATTAAGGGTGTAGAGATTATATATCAGGTATTAAATGACTGGTAATGTATTTTTGACATAAAAATGAAACCTAGATGCTCATTACTAAAAACAAATCACAGCATATTTCAATACTGAGCATTAAAGTGCAATGAAAAGTAACTAAAAACCAAGAACATGCAAACACATTTTATATACAAGGAACAGCAATGTCAAATCTGCATGCATGCACAATGTTTTGTGAACACTGTTACCTGAAGCTGAGTGGCTTTTTTTTCGAGGGATGTTTATAGCGCCTCTTTCCTGTTAGTGAAGTTAAGATTTGTGAATGGCATGGCATGATATGGTATATTACAAACCAGTGATAAATTATAAGCATTGTTGACTGACTGCATGTTTTCACCAGTTTTTCATAATGAGAACTAGCTCCATTAACCCTTTCCCTCATATAGACGCTTTCTGATGCCTTTGCAGCAGACGGCTTTTTGAAAACATAGTGACAAAAGAAGAAATTGCACAAAACGTGCAATTTCTCCTTTTGCCACAATGTTTTCCACTTTTTGTCATAGGTTATCCATTCAATTATAGATATTTTCTATTTTTTGACAAAATATGTTCAAAGTCGTCTGCTGTAGAATTGTCATATGAGGGAAAGGGTTAAATTCTTGTAATATGGTTGATAACATTGTAGGAAAGAAGAAATTGTGATTCGAGTGTTCTGCTGTAAAAGTATCAAGAGTTGACACATATATTTCAATTTTGATCAATATATTAGATCTCAATATTGCTGAACTCTCAGATTGGAATCACACACTAGAGAAATGTTATCTTTCTTGACAGACGGTGTCATTCTTTCTTTCTAGTATCAACAATTATGACACAAGATGAAAACATGCAGTCTCTATGTGTACAACTTACTGCAGTGATAATAAGGTGAATAAACATGTTATGTATATGTTAGTATCATTTTAACATTTACTTCACGTGATATTTTCAGAGTTGTATGCTTAAAAAAACATCTGCTGACAAAAACATTACATCAAGAAAACTGAAAGTTTATTTTTCAAGACAAAAGTCCAAATTAGAAAAATTGCTTGTTTTTAGCAATTTGTCCTTCTTCCATGATGTTTTTCAAAGGTTTTATGCTACAAAACCTTAAAATGTGTCTGTTTTTTATTAAAGGGCTTGATGAATTCCTTAATAAGGTTACTAAAACATGATCTCAGAGATGAGACTGTGAATTCTTTTAAAAACAATGATAATGAATGAATAGTAAACAGATATAAGAATACATGATTTCACAGCAATAACAGACTTAAACTTAACTAAATCAGTGATTACTATATCTTGTGATAAGTTAATAGTTTCAACTGCTCTACATAAAGCTATTAATATGCATTAAATTCCACAGGCATCTGCATTTCCATTCATAATGTTACTAAATATAGCACATCAGTTATTTCTACTCCCTTACTTACATATGCTAAATAACATATGATAGCACCCTACATATAATAAATAAATATATAACAAGGTTGTACGAGGGTCAGTCGTAAAGTTCCCGGACTGTTCTCATAAAATGCGCATTATTTATCAAATCGTATTAATACTCGGAAATATTAAAATATGATGTTTTATAGTCATGTAAAGAAAAACTTACAAGTATTTATTTGATATAAATGCTTTTTGCATTTAAATTCAATAATGCAGTTTACGTGGTACGGAGCAGTTTGAAATCATACATAATTAGGAACAAAATCTAGATGTATTATATCTCAAATCTTCAAAACTTGGCGCGTTAACATCATGATTTGAGACATGTTGTCAGAATCATATCTATTGAATACTTCCTGAAAATTTTGACGTCATATCCATCATAACGAGTATGGAATCGCAGGTTGATGATTGATACCCTTCAACATGTGCAATCGTTAAAACGCCAACGTCATTTCGCACGGAGCAACATTCGGTGATAAAATATTGCGCAAATGCAGGAATGACTCCTACAGATACTTTTAAATTTATGGAACGGACCCGAATAGAAAGGTCAGCCAAACAATAGTGCTTGATTGGTATCGACTGTTCACAGACGACAGAGAAGAACTTGAAAACAGCTCTAAAGTCGGTCGACCATCATTAAGTGACAGATGTTCATGCTGTAACACGCGAAGTTGCCGACAACAGACAAAGGACGGTTGCGAAATCACATCATCATAGGTTATGAGCCACGTAACGGTTCAGTACATATTAAAGGATGAACTGAACAATAAAGTGTGTTCGATAAGTGGGTGGAGAGGCACCAGAAATATGTTAATTCATGTATTGAATACTTTAAAAAGGCCTGACGTTAGACGTGACGTCGCGTTACGTGTACAAAGTGATCCGTGCAGTTGATGGTTATGTGTAACAATGTGTTGTTATTTAATGGTATGCTGGTCGTTTTCTGTAAATTTTGCTACATCACTTCAGAAAATATCTATCTTTCCAACGTTTGGTTTATTTTGGTTTTAAAACAAGTAGTATCGACATGATACGCAGAGCCCGAGAACTTTACGACTGACCCTCGTATAATTATGTACCTTTATTATATGCATACATGACGTGTATTCTTTATTAAATGTAAGGGTTGTGATTGACTTCAGTGCTATAATTAGACTTAAGTAACAAATTTATTAATCAAACTTTAAATGCCTGTGTTCAATTCATACACATTTATACAAAACAAATGAATGTAAGCAAAATGTTTAAAAGCTGAGCAACATTCTCAGAAGATATGTTTTTCAGTAAGCAGATAGATACATCTTCATCTATATAGATGGCCATTAATAGTTCAGAATAAGTTAAGTGCTAACATGGAATTGAATCAAGAGAAAGACAAATAATATTTAATGAAAAACACTAAGTTATGCAATGTCAGCCATCTTCGTAATGTTGTTTATTTCTAATTCAATCTAAAAGCAAGTTGGTATAATAAGCAGACAAAGATGTGCAAGTAGACTTTTCACTTCATCCCTCTCCCACCAACAGCCAATCGAAAAACTCCAAGCAAATACATGTAAAATCTTCATAAGGTAAGAATTATTATTGAAAAGAGTTGAAACCATTGCGGCAACGGGGGATATCGCTCAATACAAGCAATTTCTTCTTTTGTCACAATGTTTTCAAAAGTCATCATGAATGTGTCAGTAGGTGGGAAAGGGTAAAATAAAGAAAGTGTTTGTCTCAGAACGTTGGAAACAGGTTTTTCCTTTATTCAGAAACCATTTGTTTTTTAAATTTCATTCATATTTCATGATCTCATTTTTTAAAAAGTTTAACAAATTAGTTACTGTGTATTTAAATAATATGTACTAGCAATCTTTGAACATGCAAATCTAATTTCCAATTACAAATTGAGACTCAAATAACTATATTCCAGATCAGAACTTGTATTGGCAATAAACAATGATTTGGGATCACTTAATTTCAATAAAACATTAAATGTTGTTTTGATTTCTGAAAAGTTTGGAATTTAAGAACATGATTGTCGCAAAAAATCTCCTTATTTAAAAATGTAACTTGTAAGGACTGTTTTAAATGAAGCCATAGGGATGTTGAACAAAAGGAAGGCAATTTGTAAACACAGCGATAACCAGTACACTAAAATAATATATACATCAAAAGGAATTCATTTGGGCACAAAATATTAGGGATGAGAAAAAAATACAACATTATTATTTCCAGAAACCTTGGGTATGTCAACAAACCTCATTTCATTAAATGAGCCAAGTCATGTAAAAAACCAACCTTAGGAAATCAGCCACCAGTGAAGCCCCAGATCAGCCTGTGCACAGATACAGTACAGTCTGATCAGAATTTTCCCTGGTCATTATCTACTTATACAAACTTCTAAGAAGCACCAGGAGAAAGGAGCATGTTTAACGACACAAATATTGTTCATGTTTGTATGCAATGTGATCAATATTGCCACATATCTCTGAAGTATGGTTTTTGTCTAGTGGCACTCAGGTGTAGTAACTTGTTAGATATTTTAGGTAAACTGTGGTGGAGAGGGTGTCTTAATGGTTTCCCACACCTAACTCTATAAATGCAAGTATAATTATTGAATAAAACTGAAAACATTACAATAAAAGGAGAAATTGCTCATTTATGAAAAATTTAGCCTCAAACCGAAATGTTTTGAAAAAGTTGTCTGCTGCAAACGTGTCTGCATGTCGAAAAAGGGATGACATTTATACAATCATTCTCTAATGTTTGTGCAAATATTGCTGTATATTAGTCAATCATTTTGTATCACTATTCCTTTTCTTTTATATACTTTCACCTAAACATACTAAAATCCCAACAAAAGTTTCAAAAATAATTTATAAAGCAGAATTGACAATGTTTTTAGAAAGAGGTTAAGGTCCAGACGAAAAAGTAAAAGAAATCATAATGATATTCAATTTACCCTAAAAGCTTTGAAATATTTTCTATAAGCCATAACCTAGTAAAAGATGTCTTACCACATTGAAAACCTATGATTTTCAACCCTTTCCCTCGAATAGATGCTTTCTGATGCCTCTGCAGCAGACAACATTTGAAAATGATTGTGACAAAAGGGGAAATTGCTCAAAACGATCAAATTCTCCTTTTGGCATAATATTTTATTTTTTTCAGTGATTATACCTTTAAATGTAGATATTTTCCATGTTTTTGCATAGATGTAATTAAATTCGTCTGCTGCAGATTTGTCATATGTAGGAAAGGGTTTAGATAATGTGAAAAGAAGAATAACTTATGACGATCCAGTAATTTTTCCCACATTGTTTTCAAAACTGTCTACTCCTGAGTTATAAAAGAGTAGTCTCTATAACATGATAGCTATTAGAAACAGATCATTTAATCATAAGGTCAATGCAGTAAGATCACATTATATATTCATGTTTTAAAAGATTAACACTTTCATTTATTATCAAGACTTTTTTTTTTCTCAAACAACAGAGAACTTCACATGCAAAGTGTGAAGTATGAGCTGCATTCGCAATAAAAACAATGGCATTGCTTTGGGAAACTTGATCTTTGTTTCATCATGAAAGCATACAAAGGTACTTCTTTATCATACAGAGTTTTCAGCGCTTTGTTTGCGTTTCAGTTGGTTAAAGACAAGTGCATAGGAAGTGTTATTCTTTGTTTTATTCTTAACCTGCAGAATTCTCGCAATTTCTTTTGATGAATATGTATGTTTCTTTTATCAAATGTCCATATACTTTGTCCAACAATAATTGTACAGAACAATAAACGCCTAGATCAGTAGGAGAAAATCACAGTTTCACTAGTATAACCCAGATTAACTATATGATGTTGTTACTCAAAAGAACCTTCTCACCAAAAGGATTCTTTTGATTTCCCAAAACATAGGGTTTGGAATTTAAAGAAAGATATAAGAACAGGAAATAGGCCCATCCTCTCTCTAAGATGTATTTTCAAAGTTGTCTGCTGCAGATTAGTTGAATTTGGGAAACGGTTAACTAAAACCTTGGAACACTGTAGTCCTTGATCCTGCTGCATAGATATATATAAGCTGATCTTTATCTCCACTGATCTCAAAGAAATAGCTTTGTAATTCTAACCAGGTTAAGAATACTCATAAACAAAATACAATTCTAACCAAAAGCTGCAAAATAAATATGGAACTAGTGATAAGTGCATTCATAGTTAGATATAACACTAGGTGTGCTGTAAACGAGTACGGATAAATGGAATAGATGTTACCTGGCGTTGGCGTGCGACACTGACTCGCATATGTGCCTTAAAATATTATCATACATAATGCAAAATAAAGGACTATCTAAAGGTTTTCACTTTTCCTATAGACTTAAAAGTCATAAATTCAAATGCAATGCTTTACTCTTGAAATGACATGCAATTCGCATTTTGATTAAGGCAAATGTTCAAAGCTCCAGAATGCAATAGTGGCTGAATGAATGAGATTTCAATGGCAGTCGTGGTATTATTAAAAATAATATTTAACCTGATGGACAAAAATGAATATATTAATTATATTCTTTGCACTTTGTACTTGGAATTGTATTTACATAATCAAATGTAAATATAATACAAATGCAAATATTTTTATGTATTTGTTTATAAAAAAAACATTGTTGAGAGTGTGATTACTTTTTATTTTAATAGTTAAAACACATACATTATTAAGTATCTTACAGAACTGCATTGAAAAGTGGCTCAAACAAATTTTGGGATAAGACATGCTCAATAAAAGCATTGAAAAGCATTACCGTGAATAAATGTGAAGCAAATATTAAAGAAACATGTATTATGATCTTTACTTATTTCTATAGCATTGCATTTCAAACCATGGTTAGGTGGATAGTAGATCTTCCATGCCAATAAAACTTTGAATATATACAACTTAAGAAACACCTAAAACAAAAAACATTATATGAAAATAAATACATATCATAGCATTAACTTGCAGTTTAAAAGTGAATTGTACAAAGCTAAGTCACTTATTATTTTTATCATCAATACTTAACCATTTCCCTCATTAGCCCCCTAAAAAGGCTTCTACATGTATATGTATATAAACCAAAATCTTATTTGCTTTTCTTGAAACAGAAATGAAAACAAGATGGCCAAGATGACCCTTAATCGATCACTTGAGTAATAGTAAAGTCACAAATGTGTAACTGCTGATATCACGGAAATTCTGATCAAGAGTGGGAAGAAACTGAAAGCCGTAGAGACCGTAAATGAAAACCAAACTTTCTCATTTATGCCTTTTTCTGATTCTGCCTTGTGGCCATGCTTTTAGACCAATGAAAATGGGTTGAACTTTAATTATAGAGGGCCACCTAATGAACATTTCTATTAAATCATCTTTTAAATTTAGACATGCATATTCAGATGAGAAGAGTTTGAAAGTTTTCATTTATCTTTTTAGGTTGGCGGCCATGTTTTAAAATCAATCATTATTTGAACAAAATTTGTACACATTCACCTAAGGAGCATTTCTACTAAATAACTTGAAAAAACTTACAGAGAATAAGAATTTAATAGTTTTTTATTATTTTTTAGCCCTTTTCTGAAGCAACCTGTTGGCTATGTTTTTCAACCAATAGTTATGCCTTCAAAAAATGATATAGAGGATCACATAGGGAACAATCCGCAAAATTATCTTGAAATCAGAAATGCCAAATTAACTTGAAGTCAAGCAGATTCAGAGGAGAAGAATTTTTTTGAAACAGGACAAACAAAGAACCATTCCTGTGACATTACTGTAAAATTTGACCTGTAGTTTTAGAGAAAAATATTTGAAGGGACAGACGAAGGACAGTGAGTGGACCTAAAAGAACACCTTGAGCCTTTGGTTCAGGTGAACTAAAAACTTGGAAAAGAAGAGAAGATTTTTTCCTCTCCTGAGCCAGTAAAAAAAAAATTGTTGCCATTTAGGAAAGGGTTAAATATAATGAGAGATAATCATGCAAGGAAAAAAAATGATTATTATATAGCATGATCAGACTGAAAATTTAATATAGCACTTTTAGAGCCCATTCCTTCTGTCTGCTTCTTAGCCCTTTCCAAAATACAACAAATCTACAGCAGACAATTTTGAAAATATGGAAAATCTTTTAAAATGAAAGTAAATATATTGAATAGATTTGAAAATATTGTAGCCAAAGGTGAAATTGCTCATTACGAATAATTCCTCTTTTTGACATAATATTTTCAAAAGACGTCTGCTGCAGATGTTTTTAAATATGTTTGCATGCAGGTCAGGGTAAACCTTTTCAATGAAAAAAAAAAGTTTAATAAATGTACAAAATAGCAGAATGAAACCTCATTCTTTTTGTTTTCATAGTAACTTTAATGTTTGCCTAAAAAAAATAAAGAAAAGGTTCTGAAGAAATGGGCTTTGTTATTGTGGATACATTATAAGCTGCAGAAAGAAATTTAAATCAGTATTAATGGCATGATAAAATGTAACAACATAGGTAAACTATAAGGTTGTACTTTATAATGATAAAATCATTTTCAAATATCTTTGTCATATTGTCAAAAAAAAAAAAATCCTGATTGCTTATATCAACTAGAAGGGATGGTTAAACATGCATAAAACTCTTTAAGTATGATAAGATAAATTAAGAAAATGAAGATTCAGCCCTACATGAGGGAGACATCAGTAACTGTTTCTTGATGCGAAGACTTTTACAGATCTTTCATGGCTTAAAAGTTGCAAATGTGGTGTGAAAGTGGGAAACTTGAAAACTATCTCCTAAAATCATTATTTTGGCTTACATTTAACCATTCCCCAAAAAAACAAATCTGCAGCAGACGACTTTGAAAACATCTTGGCAAAATTATGGAAAGTGTTAATATTGAATATATTTGAAAACATTATTGGAAAAGGAAAAAGTGCTCATTATGAACAATTTCTTCTTCTGGCACAATGTTTTCAAAAGTCATCTGATGCAGATGCGTTTAATAGCTTCCACAAGTGGGAACGGTTTAAATTAAGAATATCAACTTATCAAGTTAAAAATAAAGAGAAATGAATTGGCATATGGACCAAGAATGATTAAGTTTGGTTCGGTACCTTGAGGCCTTCTTGTAGCCAGTTTATCGAAAAAAAAAAGTTTAATAAATGTACAAAATAGCAGAATGAAACCTCATTCTTTTTGTTTTCATAATAACTTTAATGTTTGCCTAAACAAAATAAAGAAAAGGTTTCTGAAGAAATGGGCTTTGTTATTGTGGATACATTATAAGCTGCAGATAGAAATTTAAATCAGTATTAATGGCATGATAAAATGTAACAACATAGGTAAACTATAAGGTTGTACTTTATAATGATAAAATCATTTTCAAATATCTTTGTCATATTGTCAAAAAAAAAAAAATCCTGATTGCTTATATCAACTAGAAGGGATGGTTAAACATGCATAAAACTCTTTAAGTATGATAAGATAAATTAAGAAAATGAAGATTCAGCCCTACATGAGGGAGACATCAGTAACTGTTTCTTGATGCGAAGACTTTTACAGACCTTTCATGGCTTAAAAGTTGCAAATGTGGTGTGAAAGTGGGAAACTTGAAAACTATCTCCTAAAATCATTATTTTGGCTTACATTTAACCATTCCCCAAAAAAACAAATCTGCTGCAGACGACTTTGAAAACATCTTGGCAAAATTATGGAAAGTGTTAATATTGAATATATTTGAAAACATTATTGGAAAAGGAAAAAGTGCTCATTATGAACAATTTCTTCTTCTGGCACAATGTTTTCAAAAGTCATCTGATGCAGATGCGTTTAATAGCTTCCACAAGTGGGAACGGTTTAAATTAAGAATATCAACTTATCAAGTTAAAAATAAAGAGAAATGAATTGGCATATGGACCAAGAATGATTAAGTTTGGTTCGGTACCTTGAGGCCTTCTTGTAGCCAGTTTATCGAGGAACTGTGTTAGATGTCCGAGCTCAACTTCTAACTGACCGGTGATATCCGAGATCTTCTCCTCGCGCTTTTTCGTTCTGTCTAACAGATTACCTAACTCATCCACAACAACCTGGTCACGCTCTCCAAATTTCTGAAATTGTATCATGAAAATTAAAGTTTGTTTAACCCTTTCCCACATATAAATGCCTCTGCAGCAGACGACTTTTGAAAACATTGTAACAAAAGTAGAAATAGCTCATAATGAGCAATTTCTCCTTTTGTGAAAATCTCTATAAATGAAAGTATTTTTATTTAATAGAGTTGAAATTATTGTGGCAAAAGGAGAATTTGCTTAATAGGCGTCAGAATGCATCTGTTTGTGGGAAAGGGCTAATGTCAGTTGTAGGACATTGTGCAAAGAAAGGGGAATTGAAAATATCTTATCTGGCAAACAGCTAATTCTTATTTAAACATGATTTCAAAATCTCATTTTTTTTTGGGGGGGGGCCATTTGTTCAAAGGGTGAGGTTTTGAATCCTGTGAGAGCAGGCTTATCCCACACTCTAGGTCCCACTACTGGGCGAATTGAGGACATCAAGAAAGCAAACATCAAGAGCATAGCTCTATAAGTGATATTCATCACTAGTGAGGATATTCACTGTGAACATCTTAAAAGATTATACATTGATATATCCAACTATTTCATTGATAAAAATATGAAAAATTACAAATTGTCTTCTTGTTTATATTTATATTGTCCTAGCTGTTCAGTGAACTATTGCTGTTACATGACTGTTATGTTAGTTAACATTGTAGATTTCTATGCAAACTGACAGTTTTATGTATTGAACATGCAACAGTCAAGTTTAAAAGCAGTATTTAACTATTTTCCATATACAACAAATCTGAAGCAGATCATTTTAAAGGATTTCAGAACAAATATTTAACCTCTATAAAGTTGTCTGCTGCAGAGGCATCAGAAAGTGATAATACAATGGAGTGAGGAGAAAGAAAGATTGTAGACTGGCTAATACTATATACCTGTTGAATTTCATTATCACCATCCCAACTTTTCTCTAGGGCGGCTGAAAAAGATAGGAATATACATAATCTGTATACACTGTGAAATCTGAGAAACTAAATGCATTCTCTTTCTCATAAGGAAAGATTGATATTCTTCCAAATTAATAGTATTGACACCTGTTTCACACATACAAGAAATCTGCAGCAGTCAACTTATATCAAATTATATCAAAAAATAGAAAATCTCTATAATTGAATGTATAACCTATGACTAAAAGTGGTAAACATTGTGGAAAAAGGAGAAATTGCTTGTTTTGAGCAATTGATGCTATTGTCACTATGTTTTCAAAAAGCTGTCTGCTACATAGGTGTCAGAAAGCGTCCTTATGAGGAAAAGGGTTAAACCTTTCCCACATACAGACACATTCTATAGCAGATGTCATTGAAAAAATAGTTGCAAAAGGTGGAATTGTTCGTAATTAGAAATTTCCCCTTTTGCCTGAATGTGTTCAACACTATTCATTCATTACACTTTCATTCAAAGAGATTTTCAACACGCTTGTGAAAATATGTCCACTGCAGATTTTTGCAGCTTTGAAATGGATAAAGTTATGAATATCTTGTAGGTAAACTGCCATTAATTTTAAGCTGATTCAACATTCTATAATATAGCAGTATTAGAGGTTTTATAAATGTGTTTTATATGCTCAGCTAGGTCCCATTTAGTCGGCCTCTTGTACCAAAGGTCCCGGGTTGGAATCCCGTGATGAGCGGGTTCTGCCTTTGGGATTTTTCCACACAAACGGCGCAAGAACTGGTTAAGTTTCCAGGAAGCAGACATCGAGCGTGATTAATATAAGCTTAAAGCTTGTTTCGCAATTGATCTAAAATAAATAAGTTTAAACTTAAATAGTGTAATTGATCAAAGTTAAATGTGTATTGATCAAAGAGTACTCTAAAATAAAACAATTTCCTAGCCTAGTTACTGGTTTGTTTACCAAGAGATCATGAATAAGTGAACTGTCACCGTGTTATAACAGGAATAATGTTGAAAACGGTGTAAAACCCCCAATTAACCCTTTCCCTCATATAGACGCTTTCTGACACCTCTGCAGCAGAAGGCTTTTTGAAAGCATAGTGACAAAAGAAGAAATTGCTCAAAACAAGCAATTTCTCCTTTTGCCACAATGTTTTTTTTCACTTTTAGTCATAGGTTATCCATTCAATTATAGAGAGTTTCTATTTTTTTACAAAATATGTTCAAAGTCATCTGCTGCAGAATTGTTGTATGAGGGAAAGGGTTAAACAAACTCTAAAACAATATAAGGGAAGGTGGGATAGAAAGGAGTCAGTGAGAATACTACCTTTTGTCTCTATTAAGGCATGTAATAGCTTGCCCTTCAATACTTCATTATAATCCATATCATTTTGTAATTGATCTATGTCATTGGTCATCTGTTTGCATCCCTGTAGGTGTGTATAAATAAAATACATGTAAATGAAATTTTAATGATTTTTTAATCTATTAAATTTGCTTTTCCTTTGTTTATCATATACCCCTTTCCCACATACAACACATCTGCAGCAGATGACTTTGATGACATCTAGGCAAATATATGGTAAAACTCTAAAACAGAAAGTAGAATTATTGAATAGAGATATTGCAGACGACTTTGAACGTATTTTGTCAAAACATAGAAAATCTCAATAATTGAATGGATAACCTATGACAAAAAGTGGAAAACATTGTGGCAAATTTCTTCTTTTGTCACTATGTTTTCAAAGTTTGTCTGCTGCAGAGGCATCCGAAAGTGTCTATATGTGGGAAAAGGTAATTCTATAAAATTTACTTTTTCTTTGTTTATCAAAAAGTACTCTTTAAAAAAAAAAGTACCCTTGTCAAAGGTTTACCAAGTGCTAATAATATTATGGTCATTTGTAAAGATATGACCATTTTGTGACTAAAATTCAATCATACATTTTGAATAAGAAGTTTTAGAAATTTACATGCTTTTGTTTGGAGTTTAACGCCGCTTTCAACAGCTTTGGTCATATCACGGCGGTCAGTGCACCTACCCATGTTTTCCTGGCTTTCCCACACCAGTACTTACACAACATTCTTTCGAAGCCACAGAAATTTACATGCAAAAATGTATATCTATTTTCTTTCAAGTTCTTTGATGAGAGATCACACTTTATAACAGTAATAATGTATCTACAATAAATATTTTAACTTTTACTCTTTCTCAAATACCACAGATCTGCAGCAAACAACTTTTTGTAAACAAGAGTCCCAAGAGGGCCAGTATCGCTCCACGGCCATAAGGCAAAAATCAAATCCCCAAACAGCCCTGCCCCCTGGTGGCCATGTTTTTTACCAACCACCATGGCTTAGAGGAATCTTGTAGAGTGTCACCCAAGGAATGTTTCTGCAAAATTATTTGAAAA
This sequence comes from Serripes groenlandicus, assembly GCA_031761405.1. Lineage (NCBI taxonomy): Eukaryota > Metazoa > Mollusca > Bivalvia > Cardiida > Cardiidae > Serripes > Serripes groenlandicus. Next base: position 86,351,860 of record JASEVX010000001.1, read on the forward strand.
TTGGCCGGACACTTTCGAGGAGAGGATATTTTAAGTTTTCACTATAGCTATATATGGCAAAATAGTCCTACCCCCTGGCGGCCATACTTTTCAACCAATCAACATGGCTTGAAGGAATCTGATAGAGGGTCAGCCTAGGAACATTTCTACAGAATTATTTGAATATCAACCAGACACTTTCGGAATAGAAGATTTTTTAAGTTTTCTCTTTAGCCATATAAGGCAAAATATGTTTTTTTACCAATCAACATGGCTTGAAGGAATCTGATAGAGCCAAGGAACATTTCTACAAAATTATTTGAAAATCTGCTCAACACTTTCGGAGGAAAAGATTTTTTAAGTTTTAACAAATATAAGGCAAAATAGCCCCACCCTCTGGCGGCCATGTTTGTTGACCAATCAACATGGCTTGAAAGAATCTGATAGAGGGTCACCCAATGAACATTTCTACAAAATTATTTGAAAATCGGCTAAACACTTTCGGAAAAAATGATTTTTTAAGTTTTCACCATAGCTATATAAGGCAAAATAGCCTCGACCCCTGGCGGCCATGTTTTTCAACCAATCAACATTTCTTGAAGGAATCTAATAAAGGGTCACCCAAGAAACATTTCTACAAAATCGGCCTGACACTTTCGGAGAAGAAGATTTTTTAAGTTTTCACTATTTTTTTCTTTTGGTTGCCATGGAAACCAGAAATTTGGATGGATCAAAAATATTTGAAGGAATGTAAGAGTGGACATTGAGAGGATGCTTCCTATGAAGTTTCAACCAAATTGGCCAAGTGGTTAGGGGTAAGAAGTCGTTTAAAAGAAAAGATAACGCACACACACACGCACGCACAACGGACAATTTGCCATGACATAAGCTTGCCAGTGGAGCTAAAAATATAAAAACATCTCTACAAAAATTAATGATTATTGAATAGAGTTGAAAACATTGTGGCAATAGGAGAAATTGCTCATCATGAGCAATTTCCTTATTTGCCACATTTATTTTTTAAAGTCATCTGAAGTAGATGAGTAAACAAGAGCTGTCGGAGGACAGCATACTCAACTTTTGTGTGCTTGCCAATAAAACGTAAAAAGATTTTTGTAAGTGTTTAAGCTATATAGTCTAATTTTTTGAAAAAAATTGATTTGGTATGAATAACTCGAAAAAGGGCCATAATTCTTAAACAAAACTTGAGTTATTTACCCTTGTCTGTTGATGGAGGTAATGATGATAAATAAGTAGTGTAAGTTTAGAAGCTAAATCACTAATAGTTTTGAAAAAAAGTGGGGTGGTATGAAAAACTTAACCATAATTCTAAGGCGAACAAGAGTACCGCAAACGGTACATAATACGCCCGTCAGGAACTTCTTTGTAACTCATGCAGAAATTGACAAATATTCTAAGTTCAAAAAAAATTCAGGTCAATAGCTCAAAGTATGTAGAAAAAAAGTGCGGAAAACCAATATTTTAAGTCCAAAAAGGGGCATAACTCATTAAAAAATTGACGAAATTCGAGGAAATGTGAACTTGATCTGTGACACTTGATTACAAAGCCATATACATCATTTCAGCTCAATACATCAAAGCATGTAGAAACAAGATGTGTATGTAAAACACTGATGCCCCCGAATGGCAACATCTAGGTCAAAGGTCAAGGTCGCCAGGTCAAAAATGTTGGTACTGACAGAAAGGTCATGTCACAAGGAATACACATGTGAAATATGGTAGCCGTACCAGTTATGGTTCAAAAGTAGTGGTGAAGGTTAATTTTTTTTTCGAGAATGGCAACATCTAGGTCAAAGGTCAAGGTCGCAAGGTGAAACATTTTGGTACTGACAGAAAGGTCATGTCACAAGATATACACATGTGAAATATGGTAGCCGTACCTGTTATGGTTCAACAGTAGTGGTCAAGGTTAAAGTTTTTTTTCGAGAATGGAAACATCTAGGTCAAAGGTCAAGGTTGCAAGGTGAACATTTTGGTACTGACAGAAAGGTCATGTCACAAGGTATACACATGTGAAATATGGTAGCCGTACCTGTTATGGTTCAAAAGTAGTCGTCAAGGTTAAAGTTTTTATCGAGAATGGCAACATCTAGGTCAAAGGTCAAGGTCGCAAGGTGAAAAATTTTGGTACTGACAGAAAGGTCATGTCACAAGGTATACACATGTGAAATATGGTAGCCTTACCTGTTATGGTTCAAAAGTAGTGGTGAAGGTTAAAGGTTTTTTTTAGAATGGCAACATCTAGGTCAAAGGTCAAGGTCGCAAGGTCAAAAATGTTGGTACTGACAGAAAGGTCATGTCACAAGGAATACACATGTGAAATATGGTAGCCGTACCTGTTATGGTTCAAAAGTAATGGCCAAGGTTAAAGTTTTTTTCGAGAATGGCAACATCTAGGTCAAAGGTCAAGGTCGCAAGGTCAAAAATGTTGGTACTGACAGAAAGATCATGTCACAAGGAATACACATGTGAAATATGGTAGCCGTACCTGTTACGGTTCAAAAGTAATGGCCAAGGTTAAGTTTTTTTTTAGAATGGCAACATCTAGGTCAAAGGTCAAGGTCGCAAGGTCAAAAATGTTGGTACTGACAGAAAGGTCATGTCACAAGGAATACACATGTGAAATATGGTAGCCGTACCTGTTATGGTTCAAAAGTAATGGCCAAGGTTAAAGTTTTTTTCGAGAATGGCAACATCTAGGTCAAAGGTCAAGGTCGCAAGGTGAAACATTTTGGTACTGACAGAAAGGTCATGTCACAAGATATACACATGTGAAATATGGTAGCCGTACCTGTTATGGTTCAACAGTAGTGGTCAAGGTTAAAGTTTTTTTCCGAGAATGGCAACATCTAGGTCAAAGGTCAAGGTTGCAAGGTGAAAATTTCGGTACTGACAGAAAGGTCATGTCACAAGGTATACACATGTGAAATATGGTAGCCATACCTGTTATGGTTCAAAAGTAGTGGTCAAGGTTAAAGTTTTTATCGAGAATGGCAACATCTAGGTCAAAGGTCAAGGTCGCAAGGTGAAAAATGTTGGTACTGACAGAAAGATCATGTCACAAGGTATACACATGTGAAATATGGTAGCCTTACCTGTTATGGTTCAAAAGTAGTGGTGAAGGTTAAAGTTTTTTTTTAGAATGGCAACATCTAGGTCAAAGGTCAAGGTCGCAAGGTCAAAAATGTTGGTACTGACAGAAAGGTCATGTCACAAGGAATACACATGTGAAATATGGTAGCCGTACCTGTTATGGTTCAAAAGTAATGGCCAAGGTTAAAGTTTTTTTCGAGAATGGCAACATCTAGGTCAAAGGTCAAGGTCGCAAGGTCAAAAATGTTGGTACTGACAGAAAGATCATGTCACAAGGAATACACATGTGAAATATGGTAGCCGTACCTGTTACGGTTCAAAAGTAATGGCCAAGGTTAAGTTTTTTTCGAGAATGGCAACATCTAGGTCAAAGGTCAAGGTCGCAAGGTCAAAAATGTTGGTACTGACAGAAAGATCATGTCACAAGGAATACACATGTGAAATATGGTAGCCGTACCTATTACGGTTCAAAAGTAATGGCCAAGGTTAAAGTTTTTTTCGAGAATGGCAACATGTAGGTCAAAGGTCAAGGTCGCAAGGTCAAAAATGTTGGTACTGACAGAAAGGTCATGTCACAAGGAATACACATGTGAAATATGGTAGCCGTACCTGTTATGGTTCAAAAGTAGTGGTCAAGGTTAAAGTTTTTTTCATGCAGACAGACAGACAGACGTGCAGACAGACATGCAGACAGGCCAAAAACTAGATGCCCACCAAATCGGAGATTCCGGGGGCATAAAAAAGTGCGGAAAACAAATATTTTAAGTCCAAAAAGGGGCATAACTCATTCAAAAATTGACGAAATCCCAGGAAATATGAACTTGATCTGTGACACATCACTACAAAGCCTTATACAATTTCAGCTCAATAGCTCAAAGTATGTAAGAAAAAAGTGCGGAAAACCCGAACGGACGAACGGAGGGAGGGACGGACATGACCATACCATAATACGTACCGTTTTTAAGAAACGGTCGTATAACAAGAGGCCCATGAGGGCCTATGCTCTACTGGTATGGTTCTTTTCAATCCAGAGCATGTATGTATGGTGAAGATCGGATAGTAAATGGAGGCTCTTTTGTTTTCACAAGCTGTATTATAGTAATTTTTACAATTTCATGGGCCATAATCCAGTCTTGCATTGGCGGATCTGGCTGGTTTTCGAAAGGAACCAAGCTCTCATGGATATCTAACTACTGTATAAGTTTGGTTGAGATACAATCAAAAGTGAAGACTGTATCGTGTTAACAAGCTCTTTTATAGCAATTTTGACCATTTCAAGGGCCATAATCCAGTCATACATGGGCGGATCTGGCTGGTTTTCGAAAGGAACCGAGCTCCCATGGATATCTAACTACTGTATAAGTTTGGTTGAGATACAATCAAAAGTGAAGACTGTATCGTGTTAACAAGCTCTTTTATAGCAATTTTGACCATTTCAAGGGCCATAATCCAGTCATGCACGGGCGGATCTGGCTGGTTTTCGAAAGGAACCGAGCTCCCATGGATATCTAACTACTGTATAAGTTTGGTTGAGATACAATCAAAAGTGAAGACTGTATCGTGTTAACAAGCTCTTTTATAGCAATTTTGACCATTTCAAGGGCCATAATCCAGTCATGCATGGGCGGATCTGGCTGGTTTTCAAAAGGAACCGAGCTCTCATGGATATCTAACTACTGTATAAGTTTGGTTGAGATACAATCAAAAGTGAAGACTGTATCGTGTTAACAAGAAATTGTTTACGGACGCACGGACGCACGCACACACGGACGACGGACAAATCGCCACGACATAAGCCCTTCTGGCCTTTGGCCAGTAGAGCTAAAAATGGCCATAATTCTTACAAAAACATTGACAGAGTTATGAACTCTTGTCTGTTGCTGGAGGTAATGATGGTAAAAAAGTGTTGTAAGTTTCAAAGCAATATCTGTAATGGTTTTGAAAAAAAGTGAATTGGTACAAAAAACTTAACTGTAATTCTAAGTCGAAAAAGGGCCATAATTCTTACAAAAATCTTGACAGAGTTATGTACTCTTGTCTGTTGATGGAGTTAATGATAGTGAACAAGTGTTGTAAGTTTTGAAGCCATATCGGTAATGGTTTTGAAAATGGTTTTGAAAATAAGTAAATTGGTACAAAAAACTTAACCAAAATTCTAAGTCGAAAAGGGCCATAATTCTTACCAAAATCTTGACAGAGTTGTGTACTCTTGTCTGTTGATAGAAGTAATGATGGTGAAAAGTGTTGTTAGTTTCAAAGCAATATCTGTAATGGTTTTGACAAAAAAGGGGATTGGTACAAAAACCTTAACCAAGGTGTGACACCAATGCCGACGCCGGGGCGAGTAGTATAGCTAGCATTTTCTTCGAAAAGTCGAGCTAAAAATGCGTCTGCAAGTGAGAAGGGGGTTAAAATAACATGTTTGCTTGCATAATTACCTCATCTAGTCTATAATTTTCATCAATGACTGTTTTCAACTTGCAGCCAGCCACATAGATGACTGATTCTATGTTCTTTACTTCCTCTCCATGATGTCTGATCTGGAACATGGCCTCATGGCGCTTCTGCTTCAGGTCATTCCTTAGCTTCTCCTGCAAACATCAACATTTAATCCTTTCTCTCATGTAGATGCTTTCTGATGCCTCTGAAGCAGACAACTTTTGAAATAATTGTGGCAAATGGAGAAATTGCTCATAATTAGCAATTTTTCCATTTGTCACAATGATTTCAACTCTTTTCAATAATCATACCATCTTTTATAGAGATTTTCTATATTTTGGACTTGATAATTTCAAAATTTATTCTATGTGGGAAAAGGTTAAATAAGGAGATATACAGTTGTTCCAAATAAGCTGCAATATGTCTGCTCAATCCTTTGACTATGTTAACTCTTTCCAACATATAACAATTCTGAAGTAGACAACTTTGAAATTTTCAAGGCAAGTATATTATTTAATCCAGTTGAAAACATTTTGGTGAGTAAAATTTTCTGTTCGCGTCAGATGCTTCAAATTATATCAGCATGTGGTAAAGGGTCAATAAAGATGCGAATAGTACTTACATATAAAATTGAATAGTCTCTGAACCAAATCATTGTGAGCTAAGATAAGAGTACTTCATCTATTACACAATTGTATTGCAATGCATATACGGGAATGATATGGATGATGCACTCTTGACTCCCAAATTGCTCATTTTGATTTCAATATTTTTTCAAAGTCATCTGTTGTAGATTTTCTATGTTTAACCCTTTCCACATACAACAAATCTGAAGCAGACTAATGGAAATTCACTTTAAAGGAAGGTATAATTACTGTAAGAAGTTGAAAACATTGTGGCAAAAGGAAAAATTGCTTGTTTTGAGCAATTTCTACTTTTGTCACAAAGTTTTCAAAAGTCATCTGCTGTAGAGGAGTCAGAATGCGTCTATATAAGGTTAATGAAATATTTCTCTTATCTGGAGCTCTGTAAGATGCATGACCATCTGCAGCTTCAATTTCTAGGTATATGATAGACGGGCTTTGTTGCTTGACCCAACTGTTACCTTCCTGTTGGGCCCTGATAGCTCAGTCCGTTAAGCTGAGGGTTAACAATCAAGTGGTCATAAAATCGAACTTGGCTCTGCCATTCATTGACAAAAGTCACTGTGACAAGCATCATTCAACCAACGGGCTAAGTAGTCTATATGTGAATAAACTCTGCCTCAGGTGCAGGATCAACAACCGCTTCATACCAAACACTTTATAAATGGAAGTAATGGCTGCCCTCCTTGGTGCTCAGAGTTGCGAGGTTAACATTACGACCGACTGGCTGGTGTCAGGATAAATGGACCAGTAGTACTGGTAAATTACCCAAGAAACACTGTAATAATAATTGTTGAAACCAGCATAAAACACAAAACAATTAATTAACCTTTTCCCTCATGTAAACGCTTTCTAACGCCTCTGCAGCAGACGGCTTTTTGAAAACATAGTGACAAAAGAAGAAATTGCTCAAAACAAGCAATTTCTCCTTTTGCCACAATGTTTTCCACTTTTAGTCATAGGTTATCCATTCAATTATAGAGATTTTCTATTTTTTGACAAAATATGTTCAAAGTTGTCTGCTGCAGAATTGTCGTATGAGGGAAAGGGTTAAGTAACTATATGTGAATGTAGCCCCTGTCTTGTGAAGTACTGGTGCAGGAAAGTCAGGAAAATAATGATAGGTAAATTGGCTGCTGTGATATAACTGAAATACCATTGTAAATGGCGTGAAACTCCAATCAACTATCTAACCTACCTGAGGACCATGCATATTTTCTTTCAGTGTTCTTGCTTTCTTCATCTGCTCTTCCAGATGTGTCTTCCTTGTCTTCAGTTCTAAATTTGCATAGTCACATTAGTATTTGAACAGGTCAAAATGCAAACAAAAGCTGTATACAAATCAGAAGTATTCTGTAGCATCTGCAGCAGATGACTTAAAACGAAATTTGTCTCATCTTGCCACAACGTTTTCACCTATACTCAGTAATTATTTTTTCTCTTTAAAAAGAGATTTTTCCAGCCTTTTGCAATGTTGAGTTGTTTACTGCGGATATCGAATAGATGGTCAAGGGTTAACCCTTTCCCTCATATAGATGCTTTCTGACGCCTCTGCAGCAGACGGCTTTTTGAAAACATTGTGATAAAAGAAGAAATTGCACAAAACGTGCAATTTCTCCTTTTGCCACAATGTTTTCCACTTTTTGTCATAGGTTATCTATTCAATTATGGAGATTTTCTATGTTTTGACAAAATACGTTAAAAGTCGGCTGCTGCAGAAATGTCGTATGAGGTAAAGGGTTAATGGATGTTATTTATTCTATCTTCCAATAATAGAGTTTACACTTTACCCTTTCCCTATTACAACTTTTGATGTCTCTGCAGAAAACGAGATGGGAAGGAGGACTACTCACACTTAGCAGTTCATCATTTTTCCAATATGTTTTAAACTCACAAAAATCAATCATTTATTTAGCACAAGTTTACTTTCTTTCTTTAAATTTTCAACTTGGAAGAAAGAACAATTCCATAACGATTTTAAAATATGTTATCTTTATGAAATATGATAACTTGCATCAACACAGAAATACTAAAATTTGAAAAGACTTTTTTTAATAGGAAGCTCATTTCAAATGCATTTTACTGATATACGATCAACCATTTCGTTGATACAGGATACTTTTATTGCCACAGCAGAGGTCTTTTAAACAAGAGGCCCATGAGGGCCTATGCTCTACTGGTATGGTCAGATAGTAAATGGAGCCTCTATTGTGTTCACAAGCTCTATTATAGCAATTTTGACAATTTCAAGGGCCATAATCCAGTCTTGCATGGGCTGATCTGGCTGGTTTGCAAAAGGAACTGAACTTTTATCAATATTTAACTACCATCTAAGTTTGGTGAAGATTGAAAAGTAAATGGAGGTTCAATTGTGTTCACAAGCTGTATTATAGCAATTTTGACAATTTCAAGGGCCATAATCCAGTCATGCAAGGGCACATCTGGCTGGTTTTCGAAAGGAACCGAGCTCTCATCAATATTTAACTACTATCTGAGTTTGGTGAAGATTAGTTAGTAAATGGAGCCTCTATTGTGTTCACAAGCTCAATTATAGCAATTTTGACAATTTCAAGGGCCATAATCCAGTCTTGCATAGGCGGATCTGACTGGTTTGTGAAAGGAACCGAGCTCTAATGGATATCTAATTACTGTATAAGTTTGGTGAAGATCAGATAGTAAATGAAGCCTCTATTGTGTTCACAAGCTCTATTATAGCAATTTTGACAATTCCAAGGGCCATAATCCAGTCTTGCATGGGCGGATCTGGCTGGTTTGCAAAAGGAACCAAGCTCTCATGGATACCTAACTACTGTGTAAGTTTAGTGAAGAATAGATAGTAAATGGAGCCTCTATTGTGTTCACAAGCTCTATTATAGCAATTTTGACAATTCCAAGGGCCATAATCCAGTTTTGCATGGGCGGATCTGGCTGGTTTGCGAAAGGAACCGAGCTCTCATGAATACCTAACTACTGTATAAGTTTGATTGAGATACAATCAAAACTGAAGACTGTATCGCGTTCACAAGCAATTGTTTACGGACGCACAGACGACGGACACCACACCACGGCATATCACAGTGGAAAAAATAGAAATTGCTTATAATTTATTTAACATATTGCCTTTATTTGCAATATGATCTACCCTATCTCAAGATATGACTTCCTTTAATCATGTTTAAATATTATTTTCTTCAGGTATTATTCAGTTAACCCTTTCCCTGATATAGACGCTTTCTGACGCCTCTACAGCAGACAGCTTTTTGAAAACATAGTGACAAAAGAAAAAATTGCTCAAAACAAGCAATTTCTCCTTTTGCCACAATGTTTTCCACTTTTAGTCATAGGTTATCCATTCAATTAAAGAGTTTGTCTATTTTTTGACAAAATATGTTCAAAGTCGTCTGCTGCAGAATTGCCGTATGAGGAAAAGGGTTAAGAGAATCTTAGTTTGCAAAAGAATTCAAAGAATTACCATACACAATATCTGAAACAAACACATGAGAAATACTTACATGCAAACATGTCACTACTAATCAATGATAATTCTTATGATGTCTGATTTTATTCTTAACCCTTTCCCACATACAGAAAATATGCAGCAGACAACTTTGAAAACATCTGAACAATAACATGGAAAATCTCCAAACATGTAGAAATACTTATGGAATAGAGTTGAAAACATTGTGTCAAAAGGAGAAATTGCTTGTTTTGAGCAATTTTTTTTTTTTAGTCACAAAGTTTTCAAAAGTCTGCAGCTATTGCATCAAAATGCGTGGGAAAGGGTTAAATACAGCTAGAGCAACTAGCCTAAACCTTTCCCACATACAAACAAATTTCAGCAGATTACTTTAAAATCATCTTGGCAAAAAAAGTATAATTGTTAAAAAGAGTTGAAAACGCTGTTACAAAAGAAGAATTGCTCACTTTGAGCAATTTCTCACTTTGTCACAATATATTCGAAACTCTTCTGCTGCAAATGTGTCTCGAAGTGGAAAGTGTTTTTTTTGCAAATGAGATTCGAAGCAGTTTAAGGTTTAAACTCATATATTTTACATTGATTGCGAAACAAGCTTTAAGCTTTTAAATCATGCTGGATTGTCTGCTTCCTAGAGACATAACCAGAAATCGAGCCAATTGAGTGGAAAAATCCTCAAGGCAGAATCCTCTCATCACAGGGTTCAAACTGGCGACCTTTGGTGTGAGAGGCCATCACTTTACCACTACACCACTGTCATCCACAAAGTTGGTCTTTATAGAGACAAATATAACAGACGGTTCTTCAGTGGCACAAGTACATTGTGTAAATATAGTGACTACAGTCAAATATTTTCTTATTTGTGCCAAATGACATATCATGAAGTAAATCAAAGTGACTTTGGTTTACCAAGATAATGTCATACAGAGGCAGCAAGCATTTTCCCACTTGCAGACATATGTTTTGTATCCCTTTCCCTCATATAGACGTTTTTGACGCCCCTGCAGCAGAAGACTTTTTAAAAACATAGTGACAAAAGAAGAAATTGCTCAAAACAAGCAATTTGTCCTTTTTCCACAATGTTTTCCACTTATTTTCATAGCTTATCCATTCAATTTTAAAGATTTTCCATTTTTTCACAAAATATGTTCAGTCGTCTGCTGCAGAATTGTCGAATGAGGGAAAGGGTTAAAGAATATACAGATTTCTTACATTTATATGTACTTTTTTTAGTAGACATTTTCAAAGTCATCTGCTGTAGTTTGGTATGTAAGAAATGAATAAAGACTGCCCAGGAAAACTTTATTCATGCTAAAATTGCAATAGGGATGCATATTTCTCATAACTATAAGTTATGTTTGAAATTCTGTAAATAAGATGTAGTTATAACTGTTTCGCATGAAGTCAAAAGTATGCTGCATGTACAATATTAGAAGCCAAAAGAAACAAATTACTAGTTCAAATCCATTGTTTCTGGACACTGACTGCAGGCCAACAGTTCAGTTATTCTTTGAAGATTTATACAGACATGATTGTTTTGAAAACAATACTTAACCATTTCCCACATGCAGATGCAACATTTCAACACAGCATTGATCATATACCTTCATTTAAAGACAATTGCCATATATTTTCAAATCAGTCTTTCAAATATTGTTGTTTGTAGACTAAAAGTGATCATTCAAAATCAGAAAATTCTCTAAGAAATAGATTTAAGTTAAAATGTTATGACAGATACTAGCATCCATATGACAAACACAACAAGGTCATTCCAGGGTAAGGACACACGGTTTACAAGGTTATCAAACAAGGTCACAGCAAACATCACACTATATACATAGATTGGTACTGATACCCTAGTCAGTCATATCCCATGAATATTACAGTGGTATGGGGAAAATGTGGTGGGTGGGGTAAATCCTTTATTTGCTTCTTATAATTACACCAAATTATATTTGCTGAAATATTTAACTTTAAAGTTTCGCTATTATATGCAGATAGCATGGATTCTGAAAGGTTTTTAACTTTCATACCTTATGGCTTAAATATTTATGATACTATTCGATGGCTGACCAATATACAATATACAACTTTGTGCCAAATTCAATGATTTCTAAACCCTGCAATTGCATCTAAATCAAAGTAACAACTTAAACTTTGCCCCACATGCAGAACGCATCTTGAAATATCTGGAGGTAGCGACTTTTGAAAACATTGTGGCAAAAGGAGAAATGGCTCATTATTAACACTTTCATTTAAAGAGATTTTCTGTATTTTTAGCTGCAAGTTTATAAATGTGTCTCCTGCAGTATTGTTGTATGTTGTATGTGGAAAATGATTAAACAATAAGTTGTGGGAAAAAAACCAAGTATTGAGTGCAAGAGTCAAACACAGCAAGGGCATGTGTGCTATCCAAAACTCTTAAACAAAAGTGCTTTCTGAAAAAATCTGTAAAATTACCATAAATACTAATGAATCTATTTCAAAAGTGAACAACAGACCACTGAATATTTTCATACCGGTAAGTGTAAGCCATAACCTCAAGAGAAAAGATAGAAAATAAGAATAAGATAGGACCTAGGAAAATCAAATATTGATAAGAAATTATATTGGACAGTGCTTAAAAAAGAGGTCAAGATTTGAAAGTGAACAGTTTGTATAAACTAATAAGGATATAATAATGACAAAGCAAATAAATGGATTAAATAAGTGATAAAAGAGTGCAATATACATGGGATTACATGTGATAAAAGTGAACCTTATTGGCATGTGTATAATAACCGCTATATCAGACCATTGGCTCATGTTCAAATCTTTCTTCCAACTAACTTAGTTATTAGTTTGCTATTCTTAACCCTTTCCCTCATATAGATGCTTTCTGACGCCTCTGCAGCAGACGGCTTTTTGAAAACATAGCGTGCAATTTCTCCCTTTGCCACAATGTTTTCCACTTTTTGTCATAGGTTATCCATTCAATTATGGAGATTTTCTATTTTTTGACAAAATACGTTCAAAGTCGTCGGCTGCAGAATTGCCGTATGAGGGAAAGGGTTAAATATATCATCTTTAAATTGAAATGAAGCTAAATTTAAAATATTTCCTTTTGCCTTTTCTGACTTATTATTGTGGAAACGTCTAAACTCTATCATCAATTTGTTACTTAGTGGAGATACAAAAAATGCACTAATTTTACTAATGAATAAGTTATTAAAATCTCAACCTATTCTGAGGTAAGAACATATCCAATGGTCTGAATATAACGATAGATGAAACAAGTGCTCATATATGACTTTTCAATACTTTTGCAACATTCTAATTAATAAGAGCATGATGTATCATGACCTCTGGATTTACAGCTGCATCACTAACTGACAGAGCTACTGAGGCTTGGTGTCAGGAGGTATAACAACAGCTGTAGGCAGACAGTGAAGGCTCTGGTGAGACAGTGTGTATACATGTAGGATCACCAGAGTTGTCAACATACAGCTATAACAAATTCCTTTAATCCAGAATGCAGCTCATAATATATAGACCAGTAAAAAGAACTTGTTAAAGTCTTAAAAGATTTATTATCACATCTGTTCTACTATACACATGTTAAAAGTTGTGCTTGCAGTAGAATTGTGTGCAAGTTGTCACTTTGATGCAAAAAGCCAATAAGTACAGTTGAATATAAAAGTACTTATATAGTTCTTGCACTAACTCAGTGATGAGAGAGTGTTTGACTGACAGGTGTCACATACCAACTATGTCCTTTTTCTGTTTATCATAAGCAGAGGTTCTATCCTCAAACTTTTTCTCTAGCTCCTCAAACGCTGGTGTAAAATCTTCGATCTTCTTCGTTTTCTCTGCTATATTATTCTCCATTTCTATCACGTCTCTCTGCACATATATAAAGATATTATCCCTTTACTACATTCAACAAATCTGCAGAAGATGACTTTGAAAACATCTAGTCCAAATTATGGAACTTTTCTATGACTGAGAGTTTAACCCTTTCCCTCATACGACAATTCTGTAGCAGACGACTCTGAACATAGTTTGTCAAAAAATAGAAAATCTCTATAATTGAATGGATAACCTATGACTAAAAGTGGAAAACATTGTGGCAAAAGGAGAAATTGCTCGTTTGAGCAATTTCTTCTTTTGTCACTATGTTTTCAAAAAGCTGTCTGCTGCAGAGGCATCAGAAAGCGTCTATATGAGGGAAAGGGTTCATTATTGAACATAGATGAAAAGATTGTTGCAAGAGGAAAAAATGCTCATTATGAGCAATTTCTACATTTGCCACAATGTTTTCAGAAGGTTTCTGCTGCAGACGGATTAAAATGTGACTTCAACTGGGAAGAGAAGGTTAATTAACAATGTTCATTTGCTTCAAAGAAACCACAACATTGATGACAATACATCTATGTCCTGATATTTTATATGTTTGCACTAGGGTCGGTATCAGGTTTATACTGTAAAGTAATAGTACATTTAATTAATTACCCCTTTCCTACTTGTAGACACTTGAAAACATGGTGCTAAAAGGTGAAATTGCTTGTTTTGAGCATTTTCACCTTTTACCAAATATTTTTGCTCAGATGTTGTCAAAGTTTTCTGCTACATATTTGATGTAAGTGGGAACAGGTTTATAGAACTGACAAAAGGCTTTTGCGGACATTTTATACCGAGGGCTTGGCATGAAACGGTTGTAACTTAAAACCTATTTTGAAAACCCTCGTTTAGGGGCAATTTTGACCCTTTTGTAAACAATGCAAATTTAGGTGCCATTGCTCAGAACGAGCAATGGCACCTAAATTTCCATTGTTTACCAAGAAAAGTGATTTAACGCTTATAAAGACTTTATGGCGAGGTGATTAACCTTGTTAAAAAAATACCAATTTTAGATACAACCGTTTCACGCCAAGCCCTCGATACACTCTGTTCAAGATCTGCACTATTCCCAACATAACTGTTGGCTCATTGGCTCGGTGTAAGCTTAAAAGGGACAAATATTTGAAGGTAATATAGATAAACTCTATAATTGTAGGTTTGATATATGAACAAAAATGAAAACATTGTGACAAAAAGAAGAAATTGCTCGTTTGAGCAATTTCTCCTTTTGTAACAAGGTTTTTAAAAGCCGTCTGCTACAGATGTGTAAAAGTACATCTTTAGGTGGGAAAGGGTTAATTCTTAATCAAACTCTATGCTGTGGGTACTCAAAACAAAATTGTCTCACTAAGACGACTCTTTTGAATACCCACAACATAGGGTTTGAGTCACAAATAAGGATTTTAGAACATGCAAAATGCAATTCGTCTAGAGCACTAAAACTTCCTACCTCCATGTTATCATACTGGGTTTGCAGTTTTTTAAAAGAATCCTGGTAATGGCTCTGCTCTTCCTCTAACTTGGCTTCCAGTTTGCTGATCTCGTTGTCCTCTTCCTTCAGTTCCCGCTGTAGTGCTGCCCCCTGTAGATAGAAAAATAAAATAGACAGCATGTGTTATCATTTTGATGACTTTTTTGTACTGAAACATGAAGACTAAGTATTCTTTCAATTTAATCCTTTCCAACATACGTATCAATCAACAACAGACCACTTTGAAAAGAACAAAGCAAACATATTGAAAGTTTCTATATTCAAAATTTTAATCATTTAAGTTGAAGACATGGTGGCAAAAGGAGAAATTGCTCATTAGCAATTCTTCCTTTGGCTCAATGCTTTTAAACGTTTTCTGTTGCAAATTCGCATGGCGGACATTAGCCCCTCTGGTTAGTACCTGCAAATTCATCAAAATGTGTCCGCATATTGGCGAAGGTTAACAGTGGTACAGAATTTTATAGTAGTGAAAGTAAGCAATAAGGAACTGGACTAACAGATAGCTAATCATAAATTATGGCGATGGTTTGTCTAAGATGATCTATTGGATGCATTCAGTCAACATTTTTAGCAGAACTTTGCTTTTTCAGTAAGCATGACCCTTTCCACCATACAACAAATCTGCAGCAGACAACTATGAAAACATCTCGTCAAAAAATTGAAAAAATGTCCATATATGAGAGTTAAATTATTAAAATAAATATGAAAACATTGTGACAATAGGCGAAAATGCTCATATTGATAAATTTTGTCTTCTGTAAAAAAAGTGTCTGCTACGGATAAGCCCAAATGTGTCTTTAAGTGGGATAGGGGTTAACCTTGCAGGTTACTGAGATATAGACTTCAAACATAATCCAAATCTCTACATCTGCTGTTAAACCATGCATGAAATTCAAATTTGGTCTCTTTAACTTTTTCCACCATACAACAAATCTGCTGCAAACTACTTTGAAAACATCAAGACAACAATATGAAAACTATCTATAAATGAAAGAAAAAGTATTAAAAAGATTTGAAAACATTGTAGCAAAAATTTAAATGTTCATAATGAGCAATTTCTCCGTTTGCCTCAATGTTTCCAAATCTTGCCTGCTGTAGAGGAGTCAGAAAGAGTCTGTATGTGGGAAAGAGTTGATACAACATTATCTGAAGATAAAATGTTGGGGAAATATGGCCAACTTTCACGCCCATCTGCAACAACAAATATTAACCAGGTTTCAACTTTGTTGAAAATCTAATTCAAGTCATGCTTTTAGCCAACTACAGTTATATTTATGTTATCAAAACAAACATTTCAATATTTAAAAATGCTGTAAATGAAAACATTTTTAATGAAAAAACAATCCTGCAACTTCTTTCATTTTATCATCTCTGAAAAAAGTTGTGAAAACATATGATGGAGAAGAGAAAAGAAATTGCCAATGGTTTAACACCATTTGCAAAATTATATTATTCTTTAGATGGTTTCAATACAGGATATAAACAAAATGTTAGTAATACATTTGCTAATATCATAATCCTCTGAGTTTACCCTTTCCCACATACAACAAATCTGCAACAGACATTTAGTCAAAAGAATTTAAATTCTCTCTATAAAATGGCAGAATAATTATGGAATAAAGTTGAAAACATGGTGGCAAAAGGAGAAATTCCTTATTATGAGCAATTTTTCCTTTTGCTACAATATTTTCAAAAGTTTTCTGCCGCATAGGAGTCAGCATAGTCTGGATGTGGATGAGTGTTAATATCAAAATTTTAGTAAATAAAATCAGGCTTATAATGGACACAATATACAAACACATTAACACGTAAATACAGTCACATCTGTTTTGAGTATACAATTGCAGTATAGAGTAATAGATCACTTTTCCTATAATGTTTTCACCCTTTTATCAAAATGTTATCTATAGAAAACATTAACCCTTTCCTGTTTGCAGATGTATTTATATGTATCTGCATCAGACGACATTTAAAAGCATTGTGGCAAAAGGAGAAATTGCTCAATTTGATCAATTTCTTCTTTGGCCACAATGTTTTCCAAATTTTTCAATAAATAAACTTTTATTTATATACATTTCCATATCATTGCCTTAATACTTTGACAGTTGTCTGCAGTATATTTCTTGTATGTGGGAAAGGGTTAAGTCTATTTCTGTTTAGTCCATTTTGAGAATCATTTTTCATCTGACCAATCAGGTACTAGAGCTCAAAGTCTGAGCATAAAGAATAGTTATAATGTTTTAGGGCCAGAATCTTATGTAATCTAAATTCTAAGGTGCTTCTCTTAATTTTGTTTAAACTTATCTATTTTAAATCTATTGCGAAACAATCTTTCAGCTTTTATTAACGCAGCTGGAACGTGGTCATTACAAAATAAAACTGCAGTTTTCAATTTCATTTCATGTCCTTACTTTTATCCTGTTTGGTTCAACTGATTTCTTACCACATACTTGATCACGTCAGCACCGTGTCCATTGCATTCTTGCTACAACCATTAATATCCCAATTTACACTTATCACACATTTACTTTGTTCTCATTGCTCCCTTGAAGTATAAAGAACACAGAGAGAATGTAAAGCACCATGCTTGTACTACATGTACTTCAATTAAATCCATACAAGGTTTGTGTTACATCGTAATTACATCAATAATGTGGTTTCTACGTTCTAATGAAGTTCTTATTGTGTTCTGATTTGTCTATGTCCATGTATATTTTATAGTTCAACCACGTCCTTTAGCTTAATAAATACTGTATCACATCCTAACAGGTTTCTACTGCTTTCCTACTTAGCTATACAAGTTCCTATTGTGGCCGCCCAAATTGTTGAGGACTTAGTGGGAATTTGGTCTTATGTGATAGGGGCAATGGGAGATAACAAGTTAACTACTTTTTGTAATAATTTTATCCTTAAAAGATCCATCCTCCCTATCTACTGCTCTGAATGTCATATTATTAGTCGCCGGGCAGAAGCCCGCGACTTCTATTTTTAATAGGTTTTCGGAAATCACATGGAAGGAGGAGTTATTATTAGAAAAAAACAAATTTAAATGTCTTGAACATTTTACAATTGCGTTTGTTTAAAAACACTAAGTTATGACACATCTAAAATGAAATAAATATTCCGATGTTTTAAGTATTAGTAGTTTCTTTATTTTGACTCGCATCTCTTTTTTGGGGTTTTTATTCACGAAGACAAAACCGTCCCCATGAGACTTGCAGCAAGCAGACTGTTTTGTGTCAATATCAAGTAAAATTCACGTCGAATTCTCCTTTAAAATAGCAATCTTAATTTACTGAATGTTATTTTCATGTTCAAAGAGATGTCTTGATTTGTGAGGAATTCATTTTATAATGTTTATCCATGTATATCTAAAATATGAACTGTTTCTAAGCTAAAACTGTTGATCGCGTGACTCGCGAATACCAACTGCGTAGATCAATCTCCTTTGCAGAGAGCAGCTCTTTACACTCACTTACAAATAGTAAATTATAGGTGATTTAAAATGTTTATTTGGTTCAAAACAAACTGGTTTTAATAGAAAAATGACTTTGAACGAACACTCTCTGCCTATAAAGAGAGTTTCAAGAACGACACCTCTGCGAAGAAGAATGTAGGTCACGAATCGGGTCTTTCGTACAAAATTATTTCGTCCTTGACAATTTTAAATGTGTCTTATTTGTAAATATTGGATTAAATTTCATCCTTTTTAAGGTACGATATAATTAGGATGCCAAGCTAATATCATTTTGAGAAAAAGAGAAAACTCATGTCTTCAGCGATTTAACCCTTATCTCATTGTTTTAAAAGTAAATTGCTGCAAAGGTGTCCAATGTTGACTTTAATAGGGGAAACATAAAATGACGTGCTATTGCATGCAAATCTTAAATTGTCTGTTTTGTGGTTTTATTGATAAATGATAGAATTCAAATATTCTGACAAACATCTTGAAAAGTGTATGTGGAATTCACAAATCTTATAATTATTCCTTAATGAAAGCACTGTATAGGGTTAGACTAAGACTAATGATTGTCAAGATTACTCATTTCCATTAATGTGTATGATCAATAATTAGTTGGCTGTGTGTATGGTCAACCTACTTTGGAATGGAGATTGATCATAAACAATGAAAGGCTTCAATTATCATTCACTTCGTTGACAAAACAATGCAAGTTATGACACATTTTCACTTGACCCCGCCCCTGATGTTCCAATATGCCCCTCAGTTGATAACTGTTTATTCAACTACTATAATGTTAGTGTTATGCATAACTGCAGTATGCATTTCCGGCGACATTGATGCGTTGCATCAACTTTCTCTTGTTATATATTAAAAAGCTCACACACAAAGACATTAGCATAAAGCATACTCATTATCCAAAGATATTCGTCATTTTTAAATAAAAGAAGAACATTTTACAAAAAACTTTTAATTCTGTAACATACTTCCCAGAAAAAGATGACATCTGAATACCTTTTATAAAAAATAATTCATAAGATCAATTTCTCCTTTTCCTACAATATTTTCAACCTCCATCAAAAGCTTAATATCATGTTTTTTTCCTCTTAAATGTTTTCAAAGCAGATAATTCTTCAG
This sequence comes from Serripes groenlandicus, assembly GCA_031761405.1. Lineage (NCBI taxonomy): Eukaryota > Metazoa > Mollusca > Bivalvia > Cardiida > Cardiidae > Serripes > Serripes groenlandicus. Next base: position 86,371,479 of record JASEVX010000001.1, read on the forward strand.
ATATCATCTCGGGTAAATTGGTAAAAAAGTTAATTTAGACAACTATAAAGTCAAATAAATTGGTGTAGTGCTACAAAATGTTGCAATAAAAGTTCTTCTCATAACTGGGTTAAATTACGACTTCTACTACTGCAGATGACATAAAAGAGATTTGCAGCAGATGACTTATTTAAACTTTCGATCTGTTACCACTCTTTTTCTCAGAGGCTTTGAAAGCTAAGAACTCTAAATATACCTGATGAGGTAAATGGTTAATATCAATGTTACTTCATTACAACGATGACTCCACCCAAACACCCTTACCCCATCTTCAATATCAGAATCTGGAGGCTCACTCTCTTCCTCTATCTATAGAATCAAACTAACATAATTATAATATCTGTTTATCTTTATAACATTCAGACCCATTTCTCTGTGTGTATTAACCCTTTCTCAACAACAAATTTGCAGCAGATGACTTTGAAAACATCTCAATAATAATATGGAAAATCTCCCTAAATGAATACATACTTATTTAATAGAGTTAAAACCTTGTAACAAAAGGAGAAATTACTCGCTTTGAGAAATTTCTTCTTTTGTCACAAACTTTTCAAGTCATCTGCTGGAGGCGTCGGAAAGCGTCTACATGAGGGAAAGGGCTATGATGCTGCTACAGTGAACAAGTTTTTAAACCATTGTCAAAAAATTATAAATTATTCATTATGTGCAATTTACTCTTTTCCAAGAATGTTTTCATCCTAAATTTTGTTTGAAGAAGATGTCACCTGTACAAATATATATATTATTAACCCTTTCCCACATACAATTAATCTGCAGCAGACGACTTTGAAATGATCAAATCCAAAATATAGAAAATCTCTATAAATGATAGTATGATTATTGAATAGAGTTGAAATCAGTGTGATGAATGAAGAAATTGCTCATTATGAGCAATTTCTCGATTTGCCACTATGATTTCAAAAGTCGTCTGCATCAGAGACGTCAGAAAGACTCAGATCTACATGAGGGAAAAGTTAAGTAAATGCACACTTGTCAGACAAACACCTCAACACTTTACCTCTTATATTGACACATCTGCAGCAGATTATTTTTGAAAACAATATAGAAAAAAAAAGAAATTGCTCATAACAAGCAAATTTCTCATTTTACCACAAGGTTTCCATGTCTATCAAATAATTATTCATTTTATTGAAAGAGATTTTCCATGTTGTTGCTTAAATGTTCATGAAGTCCTCTGCTGCAGATTTATTGAATGTGGGAATGGGTTAAAGTTGTTCAATATAAATGCTTCAAAGAATGAGTTATGTTCAACTGTTATCATTCAACTGCAAAATTTAACATTGGAATCTCTTGAGAACATTACAACTATGAAAAAGGTCATTGTTAATTGAATGATAATTGATTTAAATGCTAATGACATGTCCACACTATATGTTAAGATTTAACACAAATTTGTGCAGAAATACATCACTGTTGTTCGAAATGAAAATTATAATCAGCTGATATATAAAAAGCCCGAAACAAAACATCTTTCACAATTCAATATGGAAACAATATGTTGGAAAGAAATAGAATGTGTTTCAACAAAATTCTGACCCGGCATATCTAGGGTCAGATTTTATTATTAAACCCTTTCCCACATACAACAATTCTGCAGAAGACAACTTTGAAAAATCTTGGCAAAAATATGAAAAATCTCTCGAAATGAAAGTATCATTATTGAATAGTTGAAAAACGTTATGGCAAAAGATTGTGATCATTTTCTACCTTTGTCGCAATGTTTTCAAAAGTTGTCTGATGTAGATGGGTCAAAAAGCATCTGTATGTGGGAAAGGTTTTATACAATGTATACTTGACATAACAGGTAAATGCCATAGAAAGCAATGATTACAATACAAACAATCTGTAACAGTATTTAGAAAAGTCAATTAGAGGTCGAACATGCTGAACGAACCAACAGGCATAGTTGTTGCTTGATTGTATTAATTGTTAGATTCAATCTTTTGGAAGCCACACTTGTACATGAAATCAAAGACAAAATTGAATAATTGTGAATATATAAAATATGGCGGTTCAATTATTCTCATGGATATGACTGCCAACAAGTGCCAGTGAAAGCTGGTGTACTATGGCTTGACGGCATGAAAAGCGGCTTCAAAACAGTCTGTATATCACCTACCATTTCTAAATCTGATGAAGAATCACTCTGAAATATCAAGTCCAACAGTACAAATAAATATCTTCTTTTTTTTTATAACTTTTAATACAAAAAAAGGTAACATGCAGGTGATTTTTTTTTTTTTTTCAAATCAATAACCTAATCAAGAACATTCTGAAGTGACCCGCTACATTTATTATTTTGGATATGAAATAGCGTTCATGCCAAAAAACAAAGATTGAAAATTATCATTGTCTAGTCGTTTTTTTAAACGATGCCCACAGGCAACATATCTAACCTGCTCCAAAGTTTTGTCACAGACATAGTGCTCTTCCATGCAATTGTAACACAGACTGACAAAGAGCTGGAAAGGAGTTTAAAATTAAGGGTTTCCTGTGATATCGAAGTGGTTGTAAAATGTCAAAAGTACAGCAACACACATTTTGTTTTTATTTTTGAGATACAATATTATTCTGAAGTTTAACATACATCATTTTAAGTATATTTTGTTTATGAAAGCATCAGGCATATTTAACATAGGAATAATTTTACACACCGACATATGTATGGAAAGACACAACTGAATATCTTTAGAATAATGGAATATTTGGCCTTTTGGTACTTCAATCCCACTTTAGGAATGTGAACATTAATGATGTAGAGAAGAATTGTCAGGTAGTGGACTAAAACATAGGAAACCATACTGCTGCATTCATGTATGCGTCAAAACGTGTCTACAAGTAGGAAAGGGTTAAAATAGAAGTCATCTTTTTTGAAAATTTTGTTTGTTTTCACTTCTGCCATCGTCACCTCATCATGGTGAGCATGTGTGCCCAGGAACTTGGGAATCCTATGATGCATGGTTTCTCATTTTTACCTTTAACCTCTAAATGTGACCTTGACCTTTAAGGTTCAGGCCTGGGTCTTGAGCGCAATCCTATGATGCATGTTTGAGATCTGGGCCGGACAAGGTATAGTCCTATCAAACAGTGCTCATTTTGATCTTTGACCTCTAAAGGTGACCTCGACATTTTAGGGTCAGGCCTGGGTCTTATGCGCAACACCTCACCTCATCATGGTAAACATTTGTGCCAAGTTTCTAGGAAATCCTATGATGCATTGTTTAGATGTGGCCTGGACTAGGTAGTCCTATCAAACAGTACTCATTTTGATCTTTGACCTCTTAATGTGACCTTGACATTTGAGGTACAGGCCTTGGTCTTCTGCTTGACACACCACATCATTTCGAACATAAACTGAACCCTACAACATGTTAATTTATTGTAATTCTTTCCTTCATTTTTTAAAATGAAAATAACAAACTACTCATGTTTTAAAATTATATTATGATGAGCGCCCTTGTGTCAATGATGCAAAACGATATACAGATCGCAAGCAAAATGCCTGTAGGGAATTTTATGACACATTTTAAATTGTCAAGTACGAAATTATTTTGTACGAAAGACCCAATTCGTGAACTATTCTTCTTTGCAGAGTTGTCGTTCTTTACACTCTCTTTATAGGCAGAGTGATCATTCAAAGTCAATTTTCTATTAAAAACAGTTTTATCTCAGTTTGTTCTTTTTTTCATTTGTTTCGAACCAAATAAACATCTTAAATCACCTAAAATTAACTATTTGTAAGTAAGTGTAAAGAACAGCTCTATGGAAAGGAGATTGATCTACGCAGTCGGTATTCGCTAGTCACGTGATCAATAGTTTTTAGCTTAGAAACAGTTCATATTTTAGATATACATGGATAAACATTATTAAATGCATTCTTCACAAACCAAGACATCTCTTTGAACATGAAAATAACATTCACTAAGTTAAAATTGCTATTAAAAGGAGAATTTGACGTGATTTTTATCTCGATATTGACACATAACAGTCTGCTGCAAGTCTAATAGGGACTGTTTTGTCTTCGTAAATAAAACAAAAAAACATAAATGCGAATCAAAATAAAGAAACTGCAAATACTTAAAACATCGGAATATTTATTTCATTTTAGATGTGTCATAACTAAGTGTTTTTAAAAAAAACGCAATTGTAATATGTTCAAGACATTTAAATTTGTTTTTTTCTAATAATAACTCGTCCTCCCATGGCATTTCCGAAAACCTATTAAAATTATGAGTTGCGGGCTTCTGCCCGTCAACTAATTATGATTTTAGTATATAATACAATTTTCCTTTCAAAGGTTTTTTTCGTAAATACAAAAATGTAGGTAGCACCTATAGATATATTATTGTAGTTAACAATTAGCTGTGGAAACATAACTTTGTTGCTCTGACCAATGCATTTCAGGCTCTATCAATAGTTAGTTGTACCTTTCCCATAGAGTTGCAAAACAAAAATAGCACTTTGCTAATAAAAGGTGAACAGGTTAATTCAAAAGACTTAACATGTAACAAGTTGAAAACATTGTGTCAAAAGATGTAATTGCTCATGATGAGCAATTTCTCCTTTTGCCAAAATGTTTTCAACATATGTCTATTGCATGAGCGTCAGAAAGTGTCTGTATGTAATCTGGGTAACCTAATAAGTACCCATGATCAAGTATTTAGCACCCCACTTTTAACATTTACTCAGTTCTAGAATTGAAACAAAATTCCATAGTTATTTTAGTTAGTCAAATTTTAAAAGATAATCAAAAACACAAATAATACACAAACCTTTGAAAACATTGGGTCACAATGTTTCAAAAGATGACAGCTGTAACTGGGTAAAATTGAATATGCAAGTGTTAAAGTGTTAAGCAATCAACCTGAACATATTGAGATCTCTCGCAATAATTCTCAAACTTAATACATGTATATCTTAACCAATAATGTTTTACCTATATATATATATATATATGTATAATTATATATATGAGCAGCTTATGGCCATTACGAGTCTTATTGCGCCTCTGTAACAGGATCACATAAAGGGCTATGGCAGTTAAACCATTCTAGTTTTCTGTAACAAGATACATTAGTACATGTATGGATACAGTGAACACTATGGTGAGACTGTACATATGCACTGTGGCACTGGTTGTGTGGAAATGTATTATTACCCCAAAAATCTTGGATGTCACTCATATACATGTATACAATAATTATTTTATATATACAAATAATGACCTCCTTACATATTTTTCAACAAAAGTCAATCTCTCTTCACTGAAACTTGTCAAACAATCACTAACATATTCTTTCATATACTTGATATCTATGTAGCCAACATATATGCATAAGGGAACACTTATACCATCTTGCTATAGAACTAGTTTTTATAGCGATGTAGCAGAGCATTGGCCTTTATATCTAGTGGTAACAATCTTAACACTTTCCCAAATATAAACGCTTTCTAATGCCTCTGCAGCAGACAACTTTTTAAAAACATTGTGACAAAAGAAGAAATTACTCAAAATGAGCAATTTCTAGTTTTGCCACAAAGTTTTCAACGCTTTTCAATATTTAAAGTGTCATTATTGCATAAAATCTATGTTTTACGCCCGCTTAAGGGATACAGAAACATTGCAAAAGCCGGGCGTAAACGGCGAGAAAACGTGTATAAACAAAGCGATTCTCGCGCGTACGTGCCGTTTCAGACCGGTTAGATGTTTTACATATGCATTACCCGGGCACCGTTAGTAAACAAAACATGGACGCTGCATCTCCCCTAGAATAGGAGCAATTTGTTGGGTTAACAATAACATCAGCTTTTTTAACTCGATAATCGGTAACATGCACTAGATTCACAGTTAAAGAGCATAAAATAATCCAAAACCATTTATTTAATTCGACCCGTGTCGACTCAGCGATGGCAACCTTGATGTAGGCCCGGTTCGTGGATATGTAAAACATTACTTGTTTACTTTATGACGTCACATGTGTTTATGACGTCACATGCGTTATCGGGTCATGTTCATCGGCGGTTATCGTACAACTGAACGTTACAGCGGACTGTATGTTGGATGTTTGCTCTTATTTTATGCAATAATAGCGAAAATACACATTTTCTCGGGCGTGAACATCTGCGGACGCCCTTAAATGTGTTTATGCCCTCGTGCTTCGCACTCGGGCATAAACACATTTTGCGGGCGTCCGCAGATGTTCACGCCCTCGAAAATGTGTATTATCCCTATATTCATAGAGAATTTTGCTGCAGATTTCTTGTATGTGGGAATGGATTAAACAATCCAAACCTGTAAATTCTACATCCAAGGTGAATGGTCTACCACATCGCTACACAAGGTAGCTGTCAAACAAGACAGTATAAGTGTCTTCTTACACTTATACCTTAGCTCCATCTATTATATCTTTGAATTTGTCACATCAAGCATTTCATTACAGAACTCTAGACAAGAGGTGGTACATGTATGTTGTATCAATATACAAACATCCTACATTCCAGGACTTTATTGCTCTGAGTGTGTCTAACACATCAAAACACTTTAACCTGTACACTGATATACAAATCTTTAACTTGTATACACTGAAAACAGGTGTTTTTTTGAAGAACAAAGTCTGAAGAGAAATTTCATTTTGAAGAAGAATAGAAACATAATTCAGAATATTAAAATTATTTACAAATAGCGATTTCTATATTTTCCAAACATTTTTAAAAAGTTGTCTGCTGCAGATGTTAAAAATTGCCATTTACCTCAGAGGAAAGCTTGACAAACTATTTTGCTCGGTTATCAATTTCTGCAATATCAAACTAATAGAAAAATATGTACACTGTTTAAAAATTGCAATGGTTAAATTTTGCAACAACTGATCGGCTGCTGATAAAAAAATTACTTATTTTGGTAATCAAATCCTATCATTTAACCGTTTCCCATCAGCAAATGCATTCTGCAACAAACAAAATTCGAAACATTGTGGCCAAAGGAGAAGTTGCTCATCATGAGCAATTAATCCTTCTGCCAAAATGTTTTTTAACTTTTTCCAATAATCATACTTTCATTTACAGAGTATTTCCATTTTTTTGTCTAGATATTTTCAAAGACGTCGTCTGCTGCAGATTTGTGGGAAAGGGTTAAAAATATTTACTTACTTACAACAATACAAGCCCATGTACAGATTTTACAATGGTAGTTTACCATTGTTTCGTAAATAGGTTTGACTTTCTGATTGATATTGCTTATATTGATATGGAATTCAGCCAATATGGTGTATCCGGGTTATAATTAACATTATAAGTAACATAACAACATTATTGTGTTACAATTTGTTGCACAGACATATGAACCTTTTACTTGATAAAATATGTTTAACCCTTTCCCTCATACAGACTCAATTGGGTGCCTCTGCAGCAGATTAATTTTGGAAACCTTGTGACAAAAGGAGAAATTGCTCATAATGAGCAGTTCTCTTTATTCCAAAATGTTTTCAACTTCATTGAATTTTTTTGTCAAGATCGTTTCTAAGCCATCTGCTGCAGATTTGCTGTATGACGGAAGGGGAAAATATCTGAGGCAAAACTTATCATATCTTGTAAAGGGGAATAAAACATTTTTGATGTAGAACTGAAAACCTTGTGGGAAATTAAGAAACTTCTAACTTTGAGCAATTTCTCCTTTTCCCATAATATTTTCAAAAGTTGTCTGCTGCAAAGGCATTAAGTAACAGTACAATGGTCAACATACAATTTACGATTACCACAATGATTTTAAAACAGATTTTGTACAGACATATTAAACACAAGTGTCACACAATCACCTACCGAATCTTCGTCCTGCTCCTCAAGCGTTTCCATCTAAATTCATCAGGATAAGATTGTATATTATTAATTAACTATTGCGTATTTGACGCGATACTAGAACAACCGTAGAGCTAATACAGAACAAAAGAAGACAATATTTGCTAAAACTCGCCTAATATGGACCAAGTCGGCCAATATGAATTTCTGCCGTTTTCATTGGCTACAAAACTCGCCAAATACGAAATCTGAGGAATGGACCATTTTCATTGGCTGTCGAAACTCGCCTTATACGAGAATGGTGGAACACAAAAATGAATTAGGTAGCCGTCTTTTTTAAAGATCAACGCATTGAATTGACAAAGTAACCGATTTTAACTTATATTTTCCGCCATATTAACCATTAATTGTTTATTTAAGATTATAACTAAAGACTCATGTATTTATAAAAAAGTTGATTAATAAAATACTTATTAATTAGGTGATTTCATATTGGCCGAGTTATTTGTCCTCTGTCAGCAGTATTGTCCTTCGCCCTTCGGGCTCAGGCCAATACTGCATACCTCGGACAAATAACTCGGCCAATATGAAATCACCTAATTAATAACATTATAGTATTTCACATTGTTTTACACAAATATGGAGTAGTTTGGTCATTTTAAAGTGTTGATTTTGGTGTAAAGAATTGGATACTTAAAAACTCTTTCAATTATTATTTTGACTTATATTCAACCATTTCCAATAAACAACAAATCTGCAGCAGACAATTCAAAATATTTCTTCAAAAATGTGGAATATCGTTATGATTGAAAGAACAATTACTGAATGAATTTGAAAACATTGTGTCAAAAGGATAGATTGCATATTATGAGCAATTTCTCCTTTTGTCACAATGTTTTCAAAAGTCGTCTGCTGCAGAGGCATCAGAAAGCATTTATCTGAATGTGGGAAAGCAAAAAGGGGTAACCGGTGTGGAACCGGTATAAATCTATCAGAGAAACAAGTGCAAGAATTACATACTTAATTTTTAATATAAAAAGTCTGGCATTTCTCAATACCATCTTGCATAAGTCATTGGTAATATATATTTTAATAACCGCATCTGCAAAAGACAACTTTTGCCACTATGTATATTCACTGATTAAATGAGCAGCATTCTGCAAAAAACAACCCTTAGGAATATGAATTTGTAGATCCAGGTCAGCCAGTGTATCAATGCAGGTTGATCTGGGTTTTTAACTATTTGCCTATTAGTCATAGAAAGTTTCAAAAAACTACTAAAAAGCAGTATCCATTTGGATCGATACATTTTAATAGATTTTCCATACAGTTTACTTTTGTAGCTATGTTTTGAAAGATCTTTTCAGATTTATTTAATATGAGTTAAGGTTAACCCTTTCCCTCATACAACATATCTGCAGCAGAAGACTTTGAACAAATTTTGTCAACACATAGAAAATCTCTATAATTGAGTGGATAACCTATGACTAAAAGATGAAAACATTGTGGCAAAAGGAGAAATTGCTTGTTTTGAGCAATTTCTTTTTTTGTCACTATGTGTTCAAAAAGCCCTCTGCTGCAGAGGCGTCAGAAAGCGTATGAGGGAAAGGGTTAAAGATGTTAACTATATGATAGGGTATATCTAACTTCCTGTGTGTTGAAAAGTTAGCACTTTGGGAAATCTAGACAATAAGCATGCAGAAAATTTAGCAAATAGTCTATTCCTGAATTTTGTTATTGTCTATGTATGTTTATGTTTTAGTACATTATCGTGACACTTTGGTTCATATTTAGGCTAGTTGAATAATTACAAATTGGGTTCAATGTTCAAAATTGGCTTATATTTCCACATGGCTAAATCTTCAACATATATACACTAATGGTTTTGTTTATAACCCTTTCCCTCATACGACAATTCTGCAGCAGACGTCTTTGGACATATTTTGCCAAAAAATAAAAAATCTCTATAATTGAATGGATAACCTATGACTAAAAGTGGAAAATATTGTGGCAAAAGGAGAAATTGCACGTTTTGTGCAATTTCTTCTTTTGTCACCATGTTTTCAAATAGCCGTCTGCTGCGGAGGCGTCAGAAAGCGTCTATATGAGGGAAAGGGATAAAGAAAAGCTGTATAAAGCTAGTTGGTGATAAGTAAAACCCTTTACCTCATTAGAAAGAAAGATGTGGTCTTGTTTTCCTGTTGTGATAGTAGAGTTCATATCCTGCATGAATTTCTGATTGTCGGTTTTATAATCTTCCAGCTCCTTGGAGACTGAGTTTTTTTTCTGTTGTACATCCATCCTTTAAACACAAATAAAACTAGATGGTTGATCTTTAGCCCTTTCCCTCATATAGACGCTTTCTGATGCCTCTGCAGCAGACGGCTTTTTGAAAACATAGTGACAAAAGAAGAAATTGCTCAAAACGAGCAATTTCTCCTTTTGACACAATGTTTTCCACTTTTAGTAATAGGTTATCCATTCAATTATAGAGATATTCTATTTTTTGACAAAATACGTTCATAGTCGTCTGCTTCAGAATTGTCGTATGAGGGAAAGGGTTAGACAAAAACATGTCTCCCCAACACCCCATCCCAACCACATGTTTATCAGGCCTTGGAAAAGAAGACGTTGAGGTAAAATAAATGTTACTAAATGTTACTACATTACATTCTTTAAACTGGAATCCCGGTAGCTCAGTTGGTAGCGACACAGGCTGTCAATTCAGGGGTTGTGAGTTCAAACCCCAGCTTGGCCATCATTCTTTCCGACGTTTGCTAAAAGTCAATGCTACAAGCGTCATTCGTCTTCCGTCAATGGGCTAACAGTCTATGTGGAAAAGTCGCCAGTTGCTTTGAAAGACTGTTGTGTGAAAACCAGGAAACATATGGGTAGGTAAACTGGCCATGTAAAATGACTGAAATTTGAATGACAGAATCAATCTGTGAAAATACGAAAAGTCCAAGGTGTACCAATTCACATGCTGAAAAACTTTCCTGTACTGTAACTCAAATAGTTTTGGAGGATTTCCACTCTTTAAGCTTATTTCAACTTAGTCAAAGGCCATACTTCTGTTGAAACATGGCTTTGGCAAATAAAACACCCTAGGGGCACTACTTCCCAAGCTGATAATCATTTCTGTAAGCTTACAGGCCTCTTAGTCAAGTACTTTTGGAAATACAAGCTACACAAAATGTTGATGACAAACATTCCTCTTAAGTCTCATGGCTGTAAATGAAATACTCTTGGGGATATATATCATAGGCGTCAAGAGTGTTCTGTTGAAAAACAAGAGGGCCATGATGGCCCTGGATTCCTCACCTGATTTTATTTATTTTTTCACTTTAGCCATATAAGCCCCGCCCCCTGTCAGCCATAGTTTCCATCCAATCAACTTGGCTTGAAGGAATCTGATAGAGGGTCACCCTCCGAACATTTCAAAATTATTTGAAAATCGACCTGACACTTTCGGAGGAGAAGTTTTCACTATTGCCATATAAGGCAAAATAGCCCCGCCCCCTGGTGGCCATGTTTTTTTACCAATCAACATGGCTTGAAGGAATCTGATAGAGGGTCATCCAAGGAACTTTTCTACAAAATCATTTGAAAATCAGCCTGACACTTTTGTAGGAGAAGATTTTTTAAGTTTTCAAAATAGCCCTGCCCACTGGCAGCTATGTTTTTCGATTAATCAACATGGCTTGAAGGAATCTGATATTGGGTCACTTAAGGAACATTTCTACAAAATTATTTGAAAATCGGCCTGACACTTTCGGAGGAGAAAATTTTATAGGTTTAAAACTATAGACATATAAGGCAAAATAGCCCCGCCCCCATGGCGGCCATGTTTTTCGACAAATCAACAGGGCTTGAAGGAATCTGATAGAGGGTCATCCAAGGAACATTCCTACACAATTATTTGAAAATCTGCCAACCAGTTTGGGAGAATAAGATATTTTTTTTTTTCATTTCGTTGCCATGGAAACCAGAATTCTACTTAGTTTTCAATGTTATTAACCCTTTCCCTCATACGACAATTCTGCAGCAGACGACTTTGAACATATTTGGTCAAAAAGTGGAAAATCTCTATAACTGAATGGATAACCTATGACAAAAAGTGGAAAGCATTGTGGCAAAAGGAGAAATTGCACGTTTTGTGCAATTTCTTCTTTTGTCACTATGTTTTCAAAAAGCCGTCTGCCGCAGAGGCGTCAGAAAGCGTCTATATGAGGGAAAGGGTTAAATAATTATACTCTCATTAATAGAGATTTTGCACTATTTGCCTAGATGTTAACCCTTTCCCACATACAACAAATATGTAGCAGACAACTTTGAAAAAATAGTCACAAAAACCTGAAAAGTCTCCATAAAAGATAGCTTAATTGTTAAATAAGGTTGAAAACATTGTGGCCAAAGGAGAAATTGCTCATCATGAGCAGGTTGGAAAAGGTTTACAAATCTGTCTGCAGCAGATTGGTAGTATGCTGGGGTTAATAAATTACCTCTCTTTTCTCTCCTGTGACAGCTGGGCTCTGTAATCTTCTATCTGTTTGTTTAATTGTGCTAAAACAGCTCTGAAAAACGGGAATGTGATCATTTGTAAGACTGGCATAGATATCTAGCATATCTTATTATTTTTCTCGCATGTATTTGTTATATTTTCAAGAAAAGTAAGAAAATAAAAAATTATTCCATTGAAAAGAAAAGTCATAAATTCTCTATTAACAGTATGGTGTTTGACTTATCGTAATTACTTCAGTTAAAATAATTACATGTAAATTTGACATTCTAGCTTTTGACGTTACATCCTGACAAGATAGATTCCAACTAGTGGCTGTCATTGTGGAATGCCTGTTGAAATGGCACATTTCCTAGACTAGTACTGGTTTGTCACACAGGGTTCTTTCAACATTACATAACTGTAATACTGTTGAAAATGGTGCAAAAAACACAATTAAAAGAAAAACATTTTGACAGAATGAATATGATCCTGACCTGTGTGTGACGATCTTAACATTATTTTGTACATGTTAAAGTATGTTCATCAAGTTTTAACCCTTAACCACATATAGACACTTTCTGACGCAGCTAGAGCAGACGACTTTTTAAAACATTGTGACAAAAGGATAAATTTGCCACAATGTTTTCAACTTTTTCCAGTCACTATACTTTCATTTACTGAGGATTTCCAATGTTTTGCCTAGATGTTTTGAAAGTAATCTGCTGCAGATTTTTTGTATGTGGGAAAGGGTTAATGTTGCTTTATATAGCCACATATATTTTCATAAAACAAATCACAAATTTGATGAAAGTACAGAATAATGCATCTAATTTTGACATATATTCTTGCACAAAGTTTAGGGTTAGTTAACGTTTGTAAAGTAATATTGACAGTTTTATACAGGTACTAGTTTAATAACAATGATAAGAAAAATTCAAGATACTGATACAAAAATGTTTTGTTTTTTTCATTATTTTAGTCTTGACTTGCTTTTTCAAATGTTTCTGTCTAGCCCTACAATCCATACTTACAAACATTTTCAAAATAGGTATATGATGAGACCAAGGCAATGATCAACATATTTAAAATTAAAACACAGATTAAAATTTAAAAAAAAAAGGAAATAAGTTTTAGAATGTACAAAACTACTACATGTAGATTAAGAAATTGGGTGCATAAAAGGTACACAGAAGTTGGCATTATGTCTGGTTAAAAATGTGAGCAATTTTGTAGTCCTGCTTCTCTGCCCAAAGTTTCTGAAATCATATTGTTAGACAACATACAAATTTCATGTAATAACAAGAGTTGTCGGAGGACAATATAGCTCGCCTATCAGGGCCATCGTCTATCAGGGCCTCCTTCAGAACAGTTAGTCCAAAATCCAACAGTGGAATAATTCAGTTGAAATTTAATTTACAAAAGGAAGAAAACCGTTTTTAAATAGCAACAGCATAAATTATATAGTTTCTGAGAAAAGGCCATGAATGCGTAACTATAATCCAAAATTCCCGGTCTTGCACACAAAGGTTTGACCAAAAAAGGGCACAATTCAGTAAAAATCCGTTCCAGAGTTATGAGACTTAACATACAAGGTCATCTAATGACCCTGAATAAGTGTGTTAAGTTTCAAAGCAACAGCTTACACAGTCTCTGAGAAAAGGCCTTGCACGCAAAGGTTTAACCAAAATTCTAAGTCCAAAAAGGGGCACAATTCATTCAAATTTCATTCCAGAGTTATGGGACTTGACATACAAGGTCATCTAATGACCCTGAATAAGTGTATGAAGTTTCAAAGCAACAGCATACACAGTGTCTGAGAATAGGCCTTGCATGCAAAGGTTTGACCAAGCTGGCAACGCGTAAGCCAATGCCAACGCAGACGCCGGGGTGATTACATAAGCTCCCCTATTTCTTCGAATAGGCGAGCTAAAAAGTAAACTATATATTAGACACAAATACAATCATCATCAACAATAATTCTACATTTACATATGTGTCTGGCCAATTAGGGTTTTGTTGCAAATGCAAACAGTGAAGAAACAGACAACTCTAATTCTGCAGTATCACGAGTCTTCACTTTCTGCGTTCATTTAATTAGCTATAGATGTAGCTTCTCAAAAAATACAATTTGTTCTACTGCCATATACTGTTTTGTTATGCCAATATGGAGATGAAAACAGACCCAACGTTGCCTGACCTGACTCATATACTTGTTAACACAATCCTATGACATATAGAGTTACACACACAAACATTGTACATAATAAAATCTGTAATTTTATAAAAATCTACACAATTCGTTATTAGTTAAATAACAGTTCAATTTGATCCCCTATACCATTCATTATTTGTAAAGAAGAAAAAAAAAAAATTGTTCAACAAATTAAAAGCAAAACATGACTGTTAAAGAAGTAAACCAAGATGACATTCATTCTTAACAAAATTCGAAGCCATCTTTTTTTTTTTTTTAAATGAAGGATGTTCAAAGAAACACATGTGACGTCTGCCAATAAATCACTAAAAGACTGTGATGGACAGACAAAGAAGAAGTGATCCTGATGTGTCACTCTGTCAATGCAGATGATTCTATAAAAAAAAAAAGCCTTTTATAAAAATGATTTCAGAAACGAATAATTAATTAATTGAAAACAAAATCTTCAGAGATCAAATTGACAACATATCTTTCCAGCATATAGATGCATCTGCTGCAGACGACATTTGAAAACATTGTAACAAAGGGAGAAATCTTTTCAACTCTATTCTATGATTATGCATTCATTTATAGAGATTTTTCATATTCTTGTCTGTAATATATCAAAGTCGTCTGCTGCAGAATTGTTGTATGTACGAAACGGTTAAGTAACTAAAATACATCAAATTCCAGCAGCCAGCAATCAAATAATACATACCTGGAATCAAATGATTAGTTATATAAAAGTTAAATGTCTTTTTGAAAACATGTTTACTAAAATGACCCTTTCCTTCAAAATCTCTTATGTAACTCTTTTAAAAATTCTGGTATGCGTAAATATAAAATCATTTTCCTCACAATCAATCTCTAGTAGATTAACCCTTTCCTACATACAGACGTTTTTTTTAAAAGATATCTCTGCAGCAGACAACTTTTGAAATCTTTGTGAACAAGTAGAAATTGCTCAAAACATGCAATTTCTCCTTTAGCCACTTTTTTTCAGTCATTAGAGAGATTTTCCATGTTTTTGCCTAGAAAGTCCTCTGCTGCAGAATTGTTGTATGTGGGAAAGAATTAAATGTATGAAAGTTAGCCCCTTTCCTTATACATGTACATATAACATTGTCAAAGTAGTCTGTTTGAAAACAACAATAATAATAATTTAATCTTGACAAAGAGTTGAAAACCTTATTGGTTAATTGCTATTTTTTATTCAATTTTTCCTTTTTATATGATGCTTCCAAATACTGACTGCTTAACATGCATCAGAAGTGGTCTATACAGACGCCTCTGCAAAAGACGTTTTTTTGAAAACATAGTGACAAAAGAAGAAATTGTTGTATGAGCAAAAGGGTTTACATGTATCAGAAGAAAGGGTTGATCTTTTGATTTTGACAGAAAGCAATTTTCATGAAGGAAAGGGTATAAATAACAATCAAACACATGAAGTCTCACGCTCGCTCTTCTTCATCTAACTCCTCCAACATGGCCTTCTGTTCATCCGTAAGGCCAGGGGGAGATGGTGATCTTATATTACCTCTATGGTCTAGCTCAGTCTGCATTGCCCTAGTAGTACCAGCATATACTTCAATTGGTTTCATTATTGTGTGATGCCATTTATATAATAATCAAACCTGTGCTAAAGACCACCTTTCCAAAGCAATTTCCTGTCTATAGCAACCACACTTTCAGTTTCCTTATTTTCCGTCTAAATGACCCTGTAAATAAAGACCACCTGTGAAAAAAGACCAGATTGTTGTCCTTCTGTGGGTGGTCTTTATACACAGGTTTCAATGTATATACTATTTTGACACAAACCATTATATTTCCTGAATGCCATCACCTTTCATTGAAATGTTGTTTATAAAAGTCAGGAAATCACCATGAGTAATTTAAAATAAAAATAGTTTCTTTCACTTTTATCATGTATCATTTTTCATCGTATTTCATATCATATCATATCGGTGTGTGTGACTATCATAAAAGATTTGAATTTGTTCTTACAAATCCAAAAACATATTAGTCTTACATTTTCAAATGTCACTTGAATATAATTTTAAGAAAACAACTGAAAAGGAAGGGTATTAACTGAAGCATTGAAATAAAAACAAGAACTGTCCGTAAGACATCAAGATAGACTACTCCTTTGTTTATAACAAGAGTGCCAGTGCTGCCACAATATACGCCGCCACAAAATATAAAGATCAAGATTGGTCCTTTTAATTATTGCTTTTAACATGTCTGTATACATAAGCTCAAAATGAAGTCTGTGAGACCAGTTAGCTTAGCTGGAAGAGACAGGGACCTGAGATCATGGTTGCCTGGGTAGTAGGTTCGATCCCTGCAGGGGCAGCCGGGTGTTTCCTTGAGAAAAACAGTTTATCCACACTTGTTCAGAGTTGAAAGTCTTACTCTGCTTACCAGCCTAGCTGACTTTGGTATTAACTAAAGAAAATAGGATACATATAAACAGAGATAGAACCCTATAGAGGCTTCCGATATGAAAGTAGGTCAAATGGCAGTGTCGATATGTATCCTTTTTTCCTTCTGAGCATAACTCTTGCAAAAATCACTCTACCGGATAATCCCTGCTTTATGCACTACCTGTTTGGAAACTTGAGTTGCATTCTCAAGTGAATATCGAGGGCTTGGCGTGAAACGGTTGTAACTTAAATTAGTATTTTTTTACCAAGGTTAATCACCTCGCAATAAAGTCTTTATAAGCCTTAACTCATTTTACTTGGTAAACGATGGAAATTTAGGTGCCATTGCTCGTTCTGAGCAATGGCACCTAAATTTGCATTGTTTACAAAGGGTTAAAATTGCCCCTAAACCAGGGTTTTCAAAACAGGTTTTTAGTTACAACCGTTTCACGCCAAGCCCTCGATATGCTATAGAGACCAAGTTTCGAAAGGCATAACTATTGCAAAAATTGCTGAACCGGAAAATCTCTGCTTCATGCACATCTACCCATTATAGTAATGATATTGACCAAGTTTTGAAAAGATTCAGTCAGAAACGTAGGAAGAGTTGCGTTCACAAGCCGCAATATCAATCAGCTACAGAGACTAAGTTACAAGGGACATAAGTCTTGCAAAAATCAATGAACCAGAAAATCGCCGCTTCATGCACATCTACCCATTATAGTCATGACATTGACCAAGTTTTGAAAAGATTCGGTCAGAAACATAGGAAGAGTTGCGTTCACAAGGCTGCAATATCAATCAGCTACAGAGACTAAGTTTCAAGGGACAAAAATCTTGCAAAAATCAATGAACTGGAAAATCGCCGCTTCATGCACATCTACCCATTATAGTTATGACATTGACCAAGTTTTGAAAAGATTCGGTCAGAAACATAGGAGGAGTTGCGTTCACAAGGCTGCAATATCAATCAGCTACAGAGACTAAGTTACAAGGGACATAAATCTTGCAAAAATCAATGAACCGGAAAATCGCCGCTTCATGCACATCTACCCATTATAGTCATAACATTGACCAAGTTTTGAAAAGATTCGGTCAGAAACATAGGAGGAGTTGCGTTCACAAGGCTGCAATATCAATCAGCTACAGACTAAGTTACAAGGGACATAAATCTTGCAAATATCAATGAACCGGAAAATCGCTGCTTCATGCACATCTACACATTATAGTTATGACATTGACCAAGTTTTGAAAAGATACGGTCAGAAACGTAGGAGGAGTTGCGTTCACAAGAAATGGACGTACGGACAGACGAACGGACGAACGGACGGACAGACGGAGAAGATGACGCCAATATACTCGTATAAAAACAAGAACTGTCCGTAAGACATCAAGATAGACTCTTCTTCTCTTTATTACTTACAAGAGCTGTCCATAAGACATCAAGATAGACTATTCCTCTCTACATTACTTACAAGAGCTGTCCATAAGACATCAAGATAGACTATTCCTCTCTGTATAAGTTACAAGAGCTGTCCATAAGACATCCAGATAGACTAGTCCTCTCTTTATTACTAACAAGAGCTGTCCATAAGACATCAAGATAGACTATTCCTCTCTTTTTTACTTACTGAGATATGGACTCTCAATGTAGTTGCATGCAAAACTTTAACCAGAATTTCTAAGTAATAAAAGGGCCAAAATTTGGATTATATGCAGGATAGAGTTATCTAACATGTTTAATTACATAGCTGTGATGGTTGGGAAGCCTTGTAGAAAGTTTCAATGCAATACAGTAGTAACCAAGTGATGGTGTAATATATGTACTTGCATGCAAAACCTTAACCAAGGTGTGACGCCAACGCCAGGGCGAGTAGAAAAGCTCTCGTATTCTCTGAATAGAAGAGCTTAAAATGTACTTGTAATACATCAAAGAAAACAATTCATAAATTTGGCATGCCGTATCAAAAAGGCATACAATACGCAATCTGATATAATTATAAGTCATGAGAATTACAATAATCTTTTAGTCTTGCATTCAATCCAAATATTTTAATATTTGGTTACTGTATTTGTCTTTCTATGAGTATACTTATGAAAAATATAATATGATTGAACGATAACAATCTAATTTCATATCACAGGCATCTGCATTTTCATTTGAGAAAATTTGGAAAAAAGACTCTCTATGTGATTCAAATAGTACAATAATAATTATTATTATAATATATGAACCATATAGAAAGACTATTTGTAGTAACTCGGTCCTTTGTTGGTTTTTCCAAATTTTTCTCAAACAAAATCAAAATCAATATCATCATTATTATAATTACATATGAAGCATATAAAGAGATACTATTTGTAGTAACTTTACACAGTCAATTGTGGATTTTATCCAAATCTTCTAAAACGAAAATTCAGATGCCTGTGCTCATATAAAACTGTTCTAAGTGCCAAATCTACAACAAATGCTACAATTGCATATATTTCATTATACATGTACATCTTATTGGCAAATAATAAGGTTTTAAGATGACAATAAATATTGAAAGGATGAATATCTAAATCTTACAATGTGTGTTTCTGTTGTAAGCATGTTATCCCCTTTAAATGCAGAAATAATGCAGAAAAAAAATGCTGCAAACAACTTCAAAGCATCTTGGCAAAAAAGGGAAAATATTTATCAGCATACAATAATTTAATAGAGTTAAAAAGATTGCAACAAAAGGAGAAATGCTCATCATGAGCAATTTCTCTTTTCTGCTTGACCCTTTCCCACTTGAATATACATTTTGATGCATCTGCAGCAGACCACTTCTGAAAATATTGTGACAAATGGAGAAATTGCTGTTTCAAAGTTGCTAGCTGCAGATGTGTTGTATGTCAGAAAAGTTCTTATGACCTAGATCACCAATGATAGACTGACAGACTTACTTGTGTGTCTCCTCTAACTGTTCTATCTGTTCCTGCATGTCCACATTCTCTCCCTGCATTTTACCAACATCTTCAGCTTTCTTGGCTAAATTCCTCTTTTCTGATTGCAACCTATTTATACAACAAGAACAATAAATGTAGACAATCCATAATCCGCCACCGGGGGTTCAAAGTCAGTAGGTACAATTGCATAGGCTTGGACAAACTGTTTTTTAAAACTGGCTCAGAGGTCTAGGTCCAGGTAACAGTGACAAAATTGGTAACTGCGAGTAGGAAAACATACAAGTAGGAGATAAAGCTTCGACAAACTTTTTCTTCAAATGAGTCAGAGATCAAGGTCACAGTGACCAAATGTTTGCTACAAGAAACATCGTCTTCCCAAGATGCATCTTCAGACAAAATTTGGTAACTCCAGATGTGATAACAAATGACTTATGGCCGGACAAGTTATTGCTATAAATTGGGACAGATGTCAAGGCCAAGGTCACAGTGACAACATTTTGTTACAAGATACATCTTCTTCCAAAGATATAATTGCATACCAAATTTTTAACTGAAGGTGTGATAACATCAGAGATATAGCCAGTACAAGTCCTTTACCTCATACAACAAATCTCCAGCAGATGACTTTGAATACATTTTATAAACAAGAGCTGTCTGTAAGACAGTGCGCTTGACTATTCCACCGCTTATTTGACTCTAAATGTAGTTGCATGTTAAACTTTAAAATGAATATCTAAATCAAATAATAAAGGGCGAAAATTTGCATTATATGCAAATTAGTTATCAAACTTAATTATTAACATAGGTGTGATGGTTGGGAAGGGCTGTATGAAGTTTAAATGGAATGCATTTAGTAGTTACTGAGATATAGATTATTAATGCAAAACTTTAATTTTTTAAGTAAAACAAGGGCCATAGTATGCAGGATAAAGTTATCATACTTTAATGTTTACATAGGTGTGTTGGTTGGAAAGCATTCTAGTAAGTTTCAATGTAATACTTCAAGGAGTAACTAAGCTATGGTGGAATATATGTACTTGCATGCAAAACCTTAATCAAGGTGTGACGCCAACACCAGGGAGAGTACAATAGCTGTCATATCTCAGAACAGTCGAGCTAAAGATGTAGATCATCTCTATAAAAGGAAGTATAACAATTGAAAAGTTAAAAAATTGTGGCAAAAGGAGAACTTGCTCATTATGAGAGCTGTCTACTGCAAATGCGGCAAAAAACATTTGCAAGTGGGAAATGGTTAAATAGCTTCGTGGGAAATGGTTAAATAGCTTCAGAGATTTAGATCACAATGACCTAGTTTTTGTACGCAACACTCCGTTTTCTCAAGAGCGCAGTGCATACCAAATTTGGAAATGGCCCTTACATAGTTGGCCCGAAGGCAGAAAGGACAGACAAGGTGCAGAAGAGTTTACCCAGTTGGAGCCTAAATACATACATGTGCATGTCCCTTAAAGGCTTAGTCACAATGAATCCAGGACACATTTGAGCCACGAAAGGACATTAAATTTGGGCAAATCATAGGTAACAGGGCTCATGTGAGCTATTCCACCTGAGTGACTACTCCTGGTCCTGCTGAGGCATCTGGCGGAACTCCAGCATGAGCATAATATAGTTCTGCTGGCGTTGATCCAGGAGCAATGCAGGAACCAGCGAAACCCCTGACGTTGGTGGGTTCAGCCTTGGATCAATTGGCGCCTGATGTTTTGGCAGTATAGTACTCTGATGCAAGATTTGGAGAGGGAATCTGCCGGTGACTTTGTGGGGTTCATGCCGATGGAGCCTTGCATATTTCAGGAGCTTTTGCTGAGGGTCGCCCCTCGCATCAACAAAGGCCAACTGTGAGGCTGCCGCACCCCTCTTAAGCCTGAATTGAAGCTGGTCATCACCCTGAGCTATATGGCCACAGGGAAGAGTTATTGCAGCCTGGCATACTCCTTCTGTGTTCCCCACAACACCATCTCAGGGTTCATTCTGGAGGTTGCACAGGCCATCGTTGATGAATACTTGGCGAGACAATGCAGACCACCAGCACACCTCATGGATGGCGTCAAGTGGTGGATTGATTATGAATCACTTGAAATTATCACCATTGCTTTGGGGCCATCAATGGCAAACATGTGGCCAGCAAGGCATCTAAGAACACCGGCACCAGGCGATTCAATTACTTCTCCATAGTCCTGCTTGGAATGGTCGACGGCAACTACAAGGTTTTGAGGGCAGACATTGACGCAGAGGGGTCTGCTGCGCCCCTGGGTGATAAACAAACCAGGCCTCATTATATAGTCGAGAGACAGAGTTGTGAGGGTCTGTTGAGTGACCATGGACTGTAATGCGACAGTCTTGCAACAGTCGCATGTGCATCCAATGCGTGAACCAGGACCTGATCATATGATAAACATCCCCCCAACATTGCCAGACAACTTACAATAGTCCCATGAATGACTGTCGCATGACTAACTTGCAACACATTCACAACCTATAATTTATTTCCTGTCGCAAACCCATTGCAAAATCATCTTTAATGTGTCGTAGCTCTTGTGCCCACTCGAAATAGATTTTGGGCATGTTGCAAGATCTGGCACGACAAATATTTTATGGGTCTACCTCAACAAAATTTCGTACGATCTGTTGTGCCCAGGGCTTAATGGGAAAACATATCAGTAAAAAATTGTCCAAACTCTAAATTAGACATATTGGAAAATTTAGGGAAAGAAAACTTGTGGCGATTCATAATCATTTTCTCTGAGTGATAGATTTGGGTTTAAAGCTGTTTCACCAAATTCTCAGTCATATCAGGGTGGCAAATTCACCTACCCATGTTTTTACAGTATTTCACACAACAGTCTTTCCAAGTATCAGCCTGCTTTTTCAACAAAGATTTATAGGCCATTGTTGGAAGACGAATGACACTTGTCGCTTTGACTTTTGTCAAACGTCAGAAAGAATGTCAGAAAGAAAGTTGGCCGAGCTGGGGTTCAAAATCACAACTCCTAGTGTGACACTAAGTTCAAACTTACTGTGCATCTAGAGCCTCTACTCTCTCAGCATCTTCTTTACCAACTTCCAACTTCTCTTCAAGTTCTGAAATATCGAATAAATATCATAAATTGTAAAAGTATTGTTGAAAACACGATTACAACTCATGTTTGAAATTTTAAACATTATCAGGATATTCTCTATTAAACATAAAAATGGTTTCTTATTAACTTTGATAGCTTAAATCCGGTAAATTGGTTACTGCCATGATAGTTCAGTGGTTGAGGGGTTTGACAGCAAAAAATAATTGATTTTGTACAACTATGAAGTAAGTTCAAATCCTTGTGAAACCTTTATATATATATATTTATTATTTTTTAAATTTCCTTTTAAATTCATTCAAGTTAAAACAGTTAATTAATCACTATCTTATTTGTATTTCATATACATTCATATGATTATGACCATCATTTATCTGTATCACCATTCATAATTATAACATTATCCATACCTGTCTGTTTACAATAATTTCTTAGTATTATTATAATAGTCAAAATTGTGAAATAGGAGTTAGCATAAAACGTGAAAAAGATTGAATAGCGTAAAATTTCAATCAAATCAATGTCACAGAAAAGTGTAATATTTTTAACCCTTTCCCTCATACGACAAATCTGCAGCAGACGACTTTGAACATATTTTGTCAAAAAATAGAAAACCTCTATAATTGAATGGATAACCTATGACTAAAAGTGGAAAACATTGTGTCAAAAGGAGAAATTGCTCGTTTTGAGCAATTTCTTCTTTTGTCACTATGTTTTCAAAAAGCCGTCTGCAGTAGAGGCGTCAGAAAGCGTCTATATGAGGGAAAGGGTTAATAGAGTAATCTAGAGACTTTGGACAGAGAACCATTTCTCCATATAACTGTAACTACATTATTCGTCACAATATGGCAATAGGCAAAGTTAAATAACAAAATGTATATCAAAAAACTAACCATCGGCAAAAACATCTCTTTGTTGGGCAATTTCCCCATACAGACCAGACGCATGCTCTATTTCACCCTCCATCTGAAATATATACAACAGGAAGGAAATAGTTAAAGGTTAACCTGTTCCCCCGTACAAAAAATCTGAAAAAAAAAATTCTCTGAAAACATCTGGACAAATATATGGAAAGTCTATTAAGTTAAATCATTGAGTAGAGTTGAAAAATCGTTGTGGCAAATAGAAAATTACTCGCAATAAGCCTGGTTTTTTTTTTCCACAATGTTTTCAAAAATGTCTGCAGCAGATGCCTCAAAATACCTATAAGTTGGAAAAGGTAAAAACAAACACATTTCAATTTTCAGTTGTTGTACCTCGAGCTATATGACACAACAAAAGATTGTGTGACACAGCCTCAGCAGTTGATTGATTGATTGTTTGCTGTTTTACACTGCTTTCAACAATTTTTCAGTTATATCACAGCGTTTCCTGGGTAAGTTACCAGTAGTACTGGTCCATTTATCCTGACATCATCGAGTCAGTCGCTATGCTCACGCCGCAACCCTGAGCGCCAAGGAGGGCAGCCATTACTACCATTTTGAAAGTCTTTAGTATGATCTGACCGGGGATCGAACCTGCAACCTCTCGCACTAGAGAGTCTCAGCAGAGGCTGAGTCCTGTCCGAGCCTTTGCTGTCTGCCAATACTTAACCCCATCCCGCATACAAAAACATTGCAGCAGACAACTTCGAAAACATCTGTGCACAAATATATCATTATGACCAATTTCGTCAATCAAAGGTTGTAAGCTTGAAACACTTCAAAATACGATGCCATTGGTGTAGGGTAATAGAGCTTACATTTAACAAAGATCTAGACTTGTAGCCCTGCCGATTTCACTCCCATGGTCTTGAAAATGATGTGAAAATATGACTACAGTGAGTTTGTTTGTTTAAATGGTTGTTTTACACCACTTCAACTGTATTTCAGTCATATCAAAGTAATCCTGGGTAATATACCAGTCCTACAGGTATTACTTACTATTAACCAGACACCGATGCATCCCCCATAATGCTGTCTCAGCATACCTGAGGGTCAAAGAACAAAGCTATTACTAGGCTACAATAAAACTTCATGTGGAAGTCATATGTTCTCACAACTGAACCACATGGAGAGATGGAAATTAATAGAGATTACCAACAGACATAGATAGCCTTTATTTTGCCAAAGCAATTCTCCAGAAGCTAGTATGTACTGGCATGTATGTATGTATAATCTCATAAAGTTTGTTATTGTCATTATATATATTATCTGAACAATTAGTTAATATTCATAATTTATTTTATTTTTGCTTTTCGTAAGATGATTACATCTGTTAATTGTAACAAGAGGGCAATGAGGCCCTGGAATCACTCACCTGAAAATGGGCTATTTAAGAGTTTACTCTGGCAATATCATCAAGACAAACTTTCTGACAAAATTTCAAGCTGCTCAAGTCAAAAATGCAATTTCTATAGTGTTAACAAGATTGTTCTACAATTTAGCCTAGTGACCTAGTTGTTGACCTGATCTGACCCATATTTGAACTTGACCTAGATATCACTAAGACTAACATACTGACAAAGTTTCATCATGCTCAAGATAAAAATGTGGCTTCCAGAGTGTTAACAAGATTTTCCTTATATTTGGCCTAGTGACCTAGTTTTTGACCGGACATGAGCCATATTCAAACTTGGCCTAGATATCATCAAGACAAACTTTCCGACAAAGTTTCATGCTCAAGTTAAAAATTCGGCTTCCAGAGTGTTAACAAGCTTATCCTTCAATTTGACCTAGTGACCTAGTTGTTGACCCGACATGACCTATATTCAAACTCGGCCTAGATATCACTAAGACAAACATTCTGACAAAGTTTCAACATGCTCAAGCCAAACATGTGGCTTCCAGAGTGTTACCAAGATTTCCCTTAAATTTGGCCTAGTGAACAAGTTTCTGACAGGACATGACCCATATTCAAACTTGGCCTAGATATCATCAGGACAAACTTTCTAATAAAGTTTCAAGATGGTAAAGTTTAAAAAGCGGCTTCCAGAGTGTTCACAAGATTTTCCTTCAATTTGGCCTAGTGACCTAGTTTTTAACCTGACATGACCCATATTCAAACTCGGCCTAGATATCACTTAGACAAATATTCTGACACAGTTTCAACATGTTGAAGCCAAAAATGTGGCTTTTAGAGTGTTTACAAGATTTCCCTTAAATTTGGCCTAGTGACCTAGTTTTTGACAGGACATGACCCATATTCAAACTTGGCCTAGATATCATCAGGACAAACTTTCTAATAAAGTTTCAAAATGCTTAAGTTTAAAATATGGCTTCCAGAGTGTTAACAAGATTTCCCTTAAATTTGGCCTAGTGACCTAGTTTTTGACAGGACATGACCCATATTCAAACTCGGCCTAGATATCATCAGGACAAACTTTCTAATAAAGTTTCAAAATGCGTAAGTTTAAAATAAGGCTTCCAGGGTATTGTCAAGATTTTCCTTTAATTTGGCCTAGTGACCTAGTTTTTGACCCGACATGACCCATATTCAAACTTGGCCTAGATATCACTTAGACAAATATTTTGACTAAGTTTCAACATGTTGAAGCCAAAAATGTGGCTTCCAGAGTGTTAACAAGATTTTCATTAAATTTGGCCCAGTGACCTAGTTTTTGACCCGACATGACCCAGTTTCGAACTTGGCCTAGATATCATCAAGACAAACTTTTTGACAAAATATTAACATGCTTAAGTTTAAAATATGGCTTCCAGAGTGTTAACAAGATTTTCCTTCAATTTGGCCTAGTGACCTAGTTTCTGACCCAACATGACCTATATTCGAACTTGGCCTAGATATCACTAAGACAAACATTCTGACAAATGCTCAAGTTCAAAATATGGCTTCCAGAGTGTTAACAAGATTTTCATTAAATTTGGCCTAGTGACCTAGTTTTTGACCCAACATGACCCAGTTTCGAACTTGGCCTAGATTTGATAGAGATATATATTCTGATAAACTTTCATGAAGATTGGATGCAAAATGTTGCCTCTAGAGTGTTAACAAGCAAATGTTGACGACGGACAAAAGGCGATCACAAAAACTCACCTTGAGCACTTTGTGCTCTGGTGAGCTAAAAATGCAAGATTTTTCTGGATCTACAATTGTTGCAATTCTCAATTTGGTTGTTTTTTGGTAATTTTTGTACATGAAAAAGTGCAAATGGAGGAGTATTAAGTTCACCAATTCACAAACAACTTTATCAGGTTAATCAATGAAAAGAGGTTGAAAATATTGAGGCAAAATGTGAAATTGCTTATAATTTGACTGTAGCAGAAGCTTCAAAATGCATATGTATGTGTTTGAGGTCAAAGGTCAAAAGGCATGTAAACATACCCTGTGAAGTTTACTAGTGAGTTGGGTCTGATTTTCTTCAAACTCTCTTTCTAGCCTTGCATCCTCATTTATTATAGAAACACTGAAAATAGAGTAAAGTTCAGTCAAACTCTGCTACCTTAAGTACAAACAGATCATGTAAGATTTCCTAAAGCTGATGGATTTAAACTTTTCTCACCTATAGACGCATTTAGACACATCTGCAGCAGACAACTTTTGAAAACATCATGACAAAAGGATATATTGCTCAAAACAATCAATTCCTCTTTTTTCCACAATGTTTTCAACTTTTTTCAGTAATAATATCTACTATTAAAGAGATTTTCCATATTTTTGAGTAGACATTTTTAAAGTCGTTTGCTGCAGATTTGTTGTACGTGGGAAAGGGTTAATGAAAAAACATCTTTCTACATGTATATTTCTAAAATGTATTCACAAAAAGACTACACTGGTACATGGATATTGCCAGCTATAGCTGTGTGATATCTAAACTTTTCCAGTTTATCTTGAATGCGCTATACATACACTAGTAAGTTACTGTGATCATCATTACCACTGCATCATGAGCTTTAACCCTTTCCCACATGAAAATAACTCACAATGAAAGTGTTTTAATTATATAGAGTTGAAAACAAATGATAAATTGTTCCTTCTTGTGCAACAATGTTTTCAAAGGTAGTCTGCAGCAGCTTTGTCAAAATATGTCTGCAAGTAGGAAAGTGTTAACCCTTTCCCACATACAACAAATCTGCAGCAGACGACTTTGAAAATCTCTAGGAAAAAGCCGAGAAACACCCTTTAAATGAAGGAACATTTATTGAATAGAGTTGAAAACATGGTGACAAAAGGAGAAATTGCTCGTTTTGAGCAATTTCTTCTTTTGTCACTATGTTTTTGAAGAAAGCCTTCTGCTGCAGAGGCATCAGAAAGCGTCTAAATGGTGAAAGGGTTAATTCTTATCTGAACTAGCAATATTGCATAACAAAAATATAAAAGTATGGTAGATGGCTTTGACCTGTTATTCCTTTGAATACACTTTAGTAGTTAAAACCTTGAACATTTACCTGATTTTTATCATATGCTTTATAAGTTCAGTGTATCATCTTTAACAATTGATGTCTTATTAAAACACAAATTAAAATCATTGTTGCTAAAAAGAGAAATTTCGTGCAATTTCTGTAATATTTTCATAAACATCTGCTGCAAAGGAGTCAAATACAAGCTCTATCTTTTAAAGAGTTAACCCTTTCCCTCATATAGACGCTTTCTGACGCCTCTGCAGCAGACAGCTTTTTGAAAACATAGTCACAAAAGAAGAAATTGCTCAAAACGAGTAATTTCTTCTTTTGACACAACGTTTTCCACTTTTAGTCGTAGGTTATCCATTCAATTAAAGACATTTTCTTTG
Organism: Serripes groenlandicus; assembly: GCA_031761405.1. Classification (NCBI taxonomy): domain Eukaryota; kingdom Metazoa; phylum Mollusca; class Bivalvia; order Cardiida; family Cardiidae; genus Serripes; species Serripes groenlandicus. Next base: position 86,400,202 of record JASEVX010000001.1, read on the forward strand.
TTTTGACAACATATGTTCAAAGTTGTCTGCTGCAGAATTGTCGTATGAGGGCAAGAGTTACTACACTAATAAGTTACTGTAATTATCTTTATAAAACCACATACCCCTTCCTCCTAAGTTCTTCATTCTGCTTGAGCTGTTTTTGTAACTGGGCAGTTAATGCTCTCTCTTGGCCCTCTAACTTTGCTTTTGATGTTTCATATCTTCTGAGACTCTATAAATTTGGAAATAAATCATATTGAACTAGAAATATCACTGAAGGTGATGAATACCCCCAGCTGGTGCCTGACAATATACATATGTATGAGAAATTCAAGGGGCCATAACTCATTTAAAATGAATTCCACTGCAACACGCCGAGAATATGAACAACTAGGCTTGGTATCAATCATCCTTGTGAAGTTATATTGAATTCTGACCAAGGGTTGCTGAGAAATAGTGTTCACAAGAAATGTCCACAGACCAACGGACTGACAAACAAACCGACCAACCGACAAGCGTGACTCCTATATAGCCCCCATATACAATGTATCTGGGGATATAATTATAGAATATATCAAATTTATGAATCATTGTTACCATTGTACTTATCCATTACCCAAAAGCATATGTATTAGAGCCGAATTACGAGAAACCCTTACATTGTGGACTCTGCGTAAAGTTTCAGTCGGATCAGCCTAAGCATGCCATGCAGGCTAAGCCGGACAGACACTTTTTGCCTCATGTGGATTTTCTGTTTCAAGAATCATTACTCTATACCTCTATCTCCCAGAGACGGAATGTGCCAGCATTGATTAACCTGCGTGGAATGTGCAGGATGATCTGGGTCGATACATTACGCAGTGGCCATAATGTTGGTTTTCTCGTGAAAAGGCTCATTTTGACAAGTCACAAAAAGACAACATTTGAGTACATTGAAACAAAAGGAGAAATTGCTCATAATGAGCGCTTTCTGCTTTGACACAAAATTTTCAATTATATTGAATAATTATTCTTTCATTTATGTTCCATACTCTTGTCAAGAAGTTTTCAAAATCGTCTGCTGCTGATTTGGTGTAAGTGGGAAAGGATTAAAGAAGAAAGAGTAAATTTCAGATTAAGCATGAATACAAAGATTAATATTTTTTTGAAATAGATCAATTGTATTATAGAAGAGTTTGTGGTTTTATCAGTTTTTATTGGATATTCCTACCTTTCTCAGAGCATCTAGCTTTCCTTCACTATCGACTTGTCTTTCATGTAGACTGTCTAATTCCCTAAAAAAAAAAAAATGTAGACAATTTCAATCTTAACATGTTATTTCAAGATTCGTCTACTGCAAAAGATTTAAGAAGCTGTCTAATATCAAAACAATAGCAATGCAATGCAAATGAGATAGCTCATCTGATTTATAAAATTCCCAAACACCAAAAATCCATCCAATTTGTGTGATAAAGTTGTGGCCTTTGTTATCATGATGAATATGGCACAACAATGACCATTGCAGTATACAATAATAGAATACAGTCGCCAATCGCCTTATGAAGTTGGATAACTGTTCTTAGTTTCATAGCCATTGCTTATAAAGTTCATGAGAAAATTAACCTAAACAAAAAACGGCTCCTGGGAGCAGACATCTAGCTTGAATAATATAAGCTGAAAACTTGTTTCTCAATTGATAAAAAATAATCAAGTTTAAACTAACAAGAAGACTGTGTACACGAATCCAAAATGTTATTAATTGTAAAACATACAATAGGTTGCTTTTCAAATGGACTGGTTAAGATAAATAATAACAAGAGCTGTCGGAGGACAGCGCGCTCGACTATATGCCGCTTATTCACATAAAGCACTATTTCATTATATTGCACTTAAGTACTATTAACCCTTTCCCTCATACGGCAATTCTGCAGCAGACGACTTTGAACGTATTTTGTCAAAACATAGAAAATCTCCATAATTGAATGGATAACCTATGACAAAAAGTGGAAAACATTGTGGCAAAATTTTCTAAGTAATTCAAGGGCCATTACTCCATATTTAGGATACAATGGAGTTATCTAACCTAATTGTACGATGGTCCTTAACAAATTTGATTTGAATTATGAAACTTTAACGTTGAGCTAAACGCAAATGTTAAAACTGACAGAGTCCAAAAATAGCAAAACCTTAAAAAAAGGTTTACCAAATGTTTGACATCATGCAAAACCCGTTTGATATGTTGAAGAATTATATTTGATAAATGAATGATCACAATTAGAAAGAAATGTAACCAAAAATGATGATTTTATCTAAAATTCTCAAAATCAAACAAAAATCATGTTATTTATTCTTAAAAAGTCACACTCAGCATCTTCAACATACAATGTGAAGAAAGGTATTATATGTAATTATATTCCAAATATGAAAGCCCTAACACAAGTACTTATTGAGAAAAATTAAAAAATTAAATGAAAATGCCAACTTGCCCTAAAACTTTAACCACCCAAAATCATATATTTTGCCGCAAAAAGAAGGTCACACTCAGCATCTTCAGCATACAATATGAAGAAATGTATTGGATGTAATTATATTCCAAATATGAAAGCCCTAGCATAAGTAATTATTGAGGAAAAAAAAAAAAAAAAAAGATTCCAACTTGCCCTAAAACTTTAACCACCGAAAATCAGGTTTTTTACCCCAAAAAGACGGTCACACTCAGCATCTTCAGCATTCAATGTGAAGAAAGTTATAATATGTAACTACATTCCAAGTATTAAAGCCGTAGCACAAATACTTATTGAGAAAAATTAAAAAATTAAATGAAAATGCCAACTTGCCCTAAAACTTTAACCACCCAAAATCACGTCTTTTACCCCAAAAAGAAGGTCACACTCAGAATCTTCAGCATACAATATGAAGACAGGTATTAGATGTAATTATATTCCAAATATAAAAGCCCTAGCATAAGTAATTATTGAGAAAAAAAAAAAAAAAAAAATCCAACTTGCCCTAAAACTTTAACCACCGAAAATCATGCTTTTTACCCCAAAAAGAAGATCACACTCAGTACCGTTAACATGCAATGTGAAGAAAGGTATAAGATGTAACTATATTCCAAATATTAAAGCCCTAGCACAAATACTTATGAATGAAAATGCCAACTTGCCCTAAAACTTTAACCGGACGCCGACGGAGACGCCGACGCCGACGCCGGGGCGAGTAGTAAAGCTCTCATATTCTTCGAATAGTCGAGCTAAAAAATATGGTTTTTAAACTTAAATGACTTGAGAATCATGAAAATCTTACCTTTTCTTTTCCAAATTTAAGATCTTTTGTTCTTTAGTTTTCTCTGATGTACTTGACTATTAAATAATAATAATAAATTAAAATTGGGCATTTAGAAAAGACAATACATATGGTACAAATGTTTCAAAACAATATACATTTAACCCTTTCCCTCATATAAACGCTTTCGGACGCCTCTGCAGCAGACGGCTTTTTGAAAACATAGTGACAAAAGAAGAAATTGCACAAAACATGCAATTTCTCCTTTTGCCACAATGTTTTCCACTTTTAGTCATAGGTTATCCATTCAATTAAAGAGATTTTTTATTTTTTGACAAAATATGTTCAAAGTCGTCTGCTGCAGAATTGTCTTATGAGGGAAATGGATGCAGTTGGAGAAAGCTCCTGTGAGAAAGGGCATTAGGACAGACTGAACTGATTCTTCCTTGTTTTCAGATGTAATCAGACACTTTATTGCTGTATATTGCTAAAAGATGGAGTACATAGTATATGAACTTACTACTGCTTTCTTCAGTTGTCGTTTCTCACTTCTAGCTTCACCTCTCTCTTGAATAAGATCTTCTTTCAGTTGTAAAATACCATCCTCCAAATCAACAATCTGTTAAATGGAAGAAAAGAAACTCTCTCAAAATTTGGAATAATATATTAAATTATAGTTCAGAGAAAGATAGTAAACATGCTACCTATGAATATTGTCTATTTGCTCAATATGCATCAAAATGCATCTTGATGTGGGGAAATGTTAAAAATTGGTAAACAACAATGCACCAGTAGGCTATTAAAATTATTATTCAACAATTCCTCGAGGGGTATGACATGTTTCCTAGATTTATTTCTTTTTTTATTCTGACAATTAGGAATTTTAAGTGTCTAAAAATAGCAAATGACAAAAGGAAATGGATAATCCCACTATCAATACTATTATTGACACTTACAATTTGAATAAATTTAAAGATAAACAAGAAAATGTGTCCATGGAACACGGATGCCCCGGTTGTTAATGGACGAACAGACACACGAACAGACGAACGGACGGACGAACAGTTGGTCCAACCTCAAATTGATACAATTTTTTAAACAATGATATGTTGATTGTCATTTGTGTGAAGTTTCATAATGATAGGACATCAGGTTCACTAAAATCTAACTTGACCAAAAACTTTAACCTGAGAATGGCATGGACGAACAGACAGACGAACAGACGGACGAACAGTTGGTCCAACCTCAAATTGATACAATTTTTTAAACAATGATATGTTGATTGTCATTTGTGTGAAGTTTCATAATGATAGGACATCAGGTTCACTAAAATCTAACTTGACCAAAAACTTTAACCTGAGCGGGACGGACGAACGGACGGACGGACTAACAGACCGGAAAACTATATGCCCCTCATACTTTGTATGCCAGGGCATAAAAATATATATTAAAGCAACCCTTTTCCACATAAAACAAATCTACAGAAGACAACTTTAGAAGCATTTAAGCTAAAATATGGAAAATCTCTATAAATGGGATAATAATCAAAGGAGTTCAAAGGATTGCGGGTCTGCTTTTCTCTAAATCAGAAAAAGGGAAATTACTGAATAATAATTCAATCTAGAGTTATGTGACTTGGTAAAGACATGCATATTGTCCCCAGGAACATGTGTACCAAGTTTCATTTGAAAATATGGAATATGTTTTGAGCAATGAGGTAATGTTAAAGTTTTTTGACGACACCAAGGGTATCACTATACCCCAACCTTTTTTCTTCGAAAAATTAATCATTATTTGCAACAATAATTACAAAACTTGTATGGATACATTACTATTTAATAGAATGTTTATAATCAATACATCTTGTTTCAAAATGTTTTTAAATCTTTTTGTACATACAAAAACCCTTCATTAGATGACTTTGGAAACATCTAGGCAAAGTTATGGAAAATCTCTATAAATGAAAGTATAACAATTTAATATAGTTGAAAACATTGTTGCAAAGGTCATCTGCTGCAGAGGCGTCTGAAAGTGTCTGTATGTGGGAAAGGGTAAAGTCAACTGCTGCAGAGGCGTCTGAAAGTGACTGTATGTGGGAAAGGGTTAAGTCAACTGCTGTAGAAGTTGTCTGTATAAGGGGACTGGTTTATTATGAAGATCATGCCAGAGCACCTATTATGGTAGGATGTGAATATTTTATTGATAGTCTGTTATTTTGTCTAACCTCCTGATTTGTTTGTCGGACTTTGTCTCGTGTCTCATTGAGCAGGATCTGCATACTGAAATAGAAACATACAATACAAGCTTTAGTCTAGTGGGATATGAAATTGAACTAAATAAACAGGTGAGAAAAATAGACAATATTCAAGTAGTCGGTTAATACAGATTTAGTTACTACAAACATTGGCAACTTCATCTTTTTGAATATCCTTTTGTTGTAAATCATCACAGTATTTAACTTGGAGAATATAAATCATATCCATAAAAAGAAATATTTACTCTTTCCCACTTTCAGACAAATTTGACACATCTGCAATTTCTCTTTTTGCAACAATGTTTTTACTTTTCACTTCTGTCCAACTTTTTTATTCCTTTATAGAGATTTTCAATAATTTTGTCCAGATGATTTCAAAGTCATATGCTGTAGATTTGATGTTTGTGGGAATAGGTTAATAACTTTTTAAGGACAATAAACTGTACCTAGCCTTTTCTGCCATCCGCTGGTTGAGTTGTGAAATAATCTCTTCATGCTGTTGTCGAATAAGTTCCCTTTCAGGACTGTTAAAAGAAAGAAAATTTATATGAATGTAGTTGTATACCTAATTAAATGAAGACTTGCAGCATATAAATATATATGACTGTGTCAATTTGTCAAATTCTAATTTCCTTTAAAGAATAGCAAATGTACAAAAATAATATTTTAATATATAAATTGTATTAGAATCACAAAAATACCTGATAAATCCTAAACAATTGAAGTATTTGTTTTAAATACACAAAATTCGATGTATTTATTTGGGTTAAACTTCATTTTCAACAATTTTTCAGTCATATCAGGGCAGCCAGTTCATGATTCTTTACTTTCTCACATCAGTATTTCCAATCAACTAGATGCTTTTACACATAGACGGTTAGCTGATTGGTGGAACACAAATGATATTTATCACATTGAGTTTTGTAAAATGTAAGATTGGATTGACAGTGGATGTTGCAACTGATTGAGCAACATTGTCTCTGCTGTGAAAAACAAGTTTTTCTACAAAAGAAGCATATATATATGGCAGTTAACAAATAATTCTTTGTTTTCTTACAATATCATTAATACACTTGAATTGTAACACAAATCTAGAAAATAAAACACTTTACAAGAAACTTCAGCTGTCTGGGGACAAACTAAGCATCTTGGAAAATTGGGAATATGAGTTTAATACAGAGATCACTTACTGTTTATGTCATATTGTATACATACACCCTGATGAAAGCCAAAGGCCGAAACATTGTTAATCAAAACATATTTTATAATGTAGTTTGACTTCCTTACAATTTTTTCATACATAGATGTTAACATTTAGGGGAAATGAAGAAACTAACGACACATAATTTCAACATGTCAAATGCTGAAGACGCATCATTTGTGTCTGTTTTGTGCTCTGTATTGTAAACAGGCATTTTTTAACCCTTTCCCTCATACGACAATTCTGCAGCAGACGACTTTGAACATTTTTTGTCAACACAGAATGACGAAGGGAATAATGTCTCAGGGTTTTCAAAATTAACCGATTGCTGATCAAAAGCATCTGTTAGCTTTGCTCCCCTGGGCCCCCTTCCAGGGATTCGCCCTTGATCTGACCCCAAGCCTGATCGGTTACTTTTCTCATTTGATCTGTTTTTGACAACCCTGATGTCTGCCATGTAAAAAATACGACGGAGCTAATGTCAGCATATGCAGTGAGTTTTTAACCCTTTCCCTCATACGACAATTCTGTAGCAGACGACTGAACATATTTTGTCAAAAAATAGAAAATCTTTATAATTGAATGAATAACCTATGACTAAAAGCGGAAAACATTGTGGCAAAAGAAGAAATTGCTCGTTTTGAGCAATTTCTTCTTTTGTCACGATGTTTTCAAAAAGCTGTCTGCTGCAGAGGCGTCAGAAAGCATCTGGGAAAGGGTTAAACACCTCACTTCATCATTTCTTCTACAAATAAACATATTAGAAACTAAAACACACATAAAAAACATTTCTACTATAAACAAACCCTTAGCTACACAAAAACAATATGACACACACAAACAAAAAAACGCTGGATTTGACGGACTAAGTTTTAGACACAGGCTGTATAAATCATAAAATGTACAAAATTCTAGCAAAACAAAAATGTATGATAAGATTAAACAATGTGACTCAAAATATCTATCATTTGGGAAGGCTATGTACATTGTAACATGTATTACTTTTTCTTCCTTTAATATCAAGAATATTTCAAATGTTAAATCCTTGTTGTCTCTAAAGCAGACATTTTTTTAAAACATTGTGACAAAAGGAGAAATTGGTCAAATTGAGCCACTTCTCTTTCGTCCAGAATATTTTCGACCTTATTCAATTAGCATAATATCAATGACAGAGATATTTCATGTATTTGTCAAGAGGTTATCAATGTTGTTGGCATGCTATAGTTGACAAGATGATATAAATGCTGTCTGCTCTAGATTTGCTGTATGTAAGAAAGGGTTGAAGTCGAGAACAACCATGACAACATTTATATTATAAATCAACAAACATAACTTAAGCTTTTATCACTTGTACAATATATCATGCGCCATCTTTGAGAATTTTGATTCACTTTATAAAATATTCATTCAAGTGTGTGCCAGTGAGCTTGTTTGTTGCTGCCAATATGTCAGAACGTAAAAGTGTGAAAGACAGACAATGGAGGAGTGATACCTATAGATGTGTTTCTGTGATGAGGCAGGTAACACAAATACCAAAATAATATCCTATTTTTCTATTCACTCAGTAGCAGATATTTGCTCTACTATCAATTATCACCCAGTTTATACCTCTCCCTGTTTGTTTATACATAAAAGTACAGGAAATGTTAAGGATATGAGATTAAACAAAGAGAAAAACATAGAAAAGAAACGTATTAATTGTTAACCCTTTCCCTCATATAGAAGCTTTCTGACGCCTCTGCAGCAGACGGCTTTTTGAAAACATAGTGACAAAAGAAGAAATTGCACAAAACGTGCAATTTCTCCTTTTGCCACAATGTTTTCCACTTTTTGTCATAGGTTATCCATTCAATTATGGAGATTTGCTATTTTTTGACAAAATACGTTCAAAGTCGTCTGCTGCAGATTTGCCGTATGAGGGAAAGGGATAATTGTTAAACTTGAATTTTGACACATGTATACCAAGCAGATGACTTTTAAAAGCATTGGTGCAAAGAAGAAAAATGTCCACAATATCTTCATTTCTATTTTAAACTTAACAATTAGACTTTTATATTGAGATATTCAGAATCTTTACATAGATTATTTCAAATTGTTGACTGAAGATTTTGTTGTATCTGGAAAAGGGTATGTAATGTATGATATAAAACAATACATCATTATTTTACTGTATGGATTCAATAGTAATACATGTACACCCTTTCCATTTGCATTGAAGATTTTTAATTGTTTTCACTATGTTATATGGAGTTCTATTATCACCAATAAAAAACAAATATCCTTTATATAGGTTTGCATGAATCCCATTTAACTGGTACGAAATAAACATCAAAGAAACAATACAAATTCAATTAGTTTTAGTAGTGATACAGAAGGCTTACCCCCTGTCCCACATATTTTAACATATTCACTGCAGAAAACTTTTTAAAACATTGTGACAAAATGAGAAAATGTTCATGATGAACAAGTCCTCTATTGGCCACAATGTTTTCAAATATTACCATTATTTGTAACTTCATTCATTCATAGAAATTTTACACTTTTAAGCTTGGATATTTTCGAATTTGCCTGCTGCACATCTGGTGTATGTTATAATTGGATATTATGAGTAAAGCTATGAAAATCCAAGATGACTTACTGCAGTGTGGAGTTCTCTCCATCCAGATTTTTCTGTAACTCTTCAAGAAGTGTGATATTTTTACTTATGTCATCCAATTTCTGCTTCAGTGATGTGATATCATCGGCATTGGACTGGCGGGCAGAACTAACAGCATCTATAATAAACAGATGTTTATTTCAGTGTATTATAATTCGTTGCATTTACGGATAGATTAACCCCTTTATCTGATACAGACATAAGTCAAAGTGTCCTTTTTCAATCATTGGAAAGAATGACTGGCTGAGCTGGGGTTAAAATTCATGGTCCCTGTACTAACTGAGCAACAGCAGCTGGACAGCCTTAAAATAGCAGTTAAATGTTTCAAATGCAGTGCTAGAGTTGAAGGCAAATGTTTGTCCAGGAATGATAGTTTTTGGCCAATCTAAAGTTTATTCATATCAGTTAGGCTTTTTAATGATTATAGTCAATGATTATATTCACCTTAATAAGTTAAATGTTTACTGTATGTGATAATAGAATTGTCTGCTTTGTGCTTTAAAAACATCTGGGGGGAAATATTAACTATCTAGAAAATTTGAAAATATCATTTAGGAAGGCAGTAGAAAATATAGTAGGGAAACAGAGAAATTAGTAGTTTTGAGCACTTTTTTCTACTATGCTTTTATGTTCACAAGGTGACAAAAGTCATATGTATAATTTTTCATTAATTGATGTCTTGCCATAACACAAATATAATTACAATTTTATTTAATATAACTATTGAATATTATGATGTATAAAATAAAAGTAAAAAACAGCCCAGTGCATGTATAAATATCAGCATACATACCACTTATCTCTTTTCTGATAGAATCAGGCAAAAACTGCAGTTTAAATCTTAGAATGCTAGCTCTGATTGTTTCAGCTTCCAATCTGTCATGGGCATTCTTCCGATGGATTTCCTGTCACAAACATAGATAATTCAATGTTGAGATAAATGTATCAACTTAACCTTGTTATGATTGACTAAACATGCAGATAGAAAAAAAAATCCATGATATGTGTATGGAACATAAAGACACTTCTGAACAAACTACAATTTTTGTCAATATCTCTGGTTTAGGCTATTGCTGGCTTTTTTAGAATCAAAATGCTTAGTGTGGAGATAAGTCCTTCGTCTGATGTCAGCAAAAAAGTGGGAATTTGCTAAGGAAGATAATTCATCTTTAGTGAAAATAATGTTTTTTACTGGTGAAGATTTAAGACACTTCTTTTCAGATATGTTCAACTATGTGAAAAAATGAATATCAAAAACTTCTTTTTCTTCTTCTTCATCCTGGTAATATGCAGGGCTCACTCTGGAGTATCATCGCATATGAAATATGTACAGCAGGTAAGTAAGTAAGTAAATCTTTTATTATAGTGACATGTGTATAACAAAACAAACGTATAACAAAATACAATAATGGGAAAACACCCGGCCCCATGGGCATATATGTCACTGTTAAGAAAAAAAGATATTTACACAGTGAGTACATTTTTACAGGTGAGGTGCACAATACGAAAGTAAAATGCAGATAAAAACAATTCAAAACCACTCTGCATAGCTAGTGCAGCCTGCCAACCCGTTCTTGAAGGATTCCAAGGTTGGGGCTCTAGCGATGACCCCTGCTAGCTGGTTCCAGAGACGAATTCCAGCTGGGAAAAATTAGTTGCGCTAGATGTCCATCCTGCAGAAACTATGAAGTTCTTTAATGTCTTTATAATAATATGTCTCTTTCTATGTTACAAATTTAAACAATTAAATTAAATTGAAACATACTAATTCCTTCAGAGCCTCAACAACCCTATCAATGTTGTCTACATCATATTCAGAATATCCAAAGTCTTGATGCATGCGAGCACCTGAAATTTAAAAAAAAAAAAGGTCAATACAGTACTTGAGCCGCACTCTATAAAAACCAACCCAAAGAATTTTACAACCAGTCTGTCAACAGAGTATGATTTGGATCTGAACTGTCCTTTAACAAATCAAAGAAGCTTTCGAGAAGCCTCTGATATACAAATTAATACGAGTATAGGTGCTAACTTATTTCGGGTAAACATTTATCAACTTTTGTGATCGGTAAATAATTCCCCGCGAACTGCAGTTAGCCCCTTGCTTGCAGCACTATCAGTTATTTACGTCAATTACGAGTCCTACCGACCTTATTAGCAAAGAAAATAAAAATCATCATAAGGTTAAGCTAATATTTAACTTTAAAATATAGCCAAGATTCTAAATCCATGAAATTATGATGACAGGTACAACCAATAATCAACTTGCCCTTCATAAAGTACTTCAAATAAAACGATTCCATAATTTACGTAACTACATTACTAACGTTTCCTATAATTTCTGTCGTTTTCCTTTTGGTTATTTATTCATCATTTGCGTTACGCTAATAGAATGACGTCATATTACAGAAATTTGGATTTGTAACTTCCGGAGAGTCAAAAAACCCTTATGAGTTGTCCTTTATCGAGGACGTATTATCATATTTAATTATTTCCTCTAGAAGCTTTTTTGTTTCGATATTTTCTTTTCATCCAATCAAAACCTAGCAGAATTGTGACTGCATCGAAAAATCCACTCTGGACACAATTTTTGGAAAGACGGTACAGCAAAGTTTTGCAAAGTTCATACACATTACCTATTGACAGGAAACATCGCCTGCTTCGCCGTTGATTTGTTTACCCGTACAATAAAACATTTGGAATAGTTGGCATGGATGTGCAAATAGCTATTTTTCAACACTTGTCACAAATAGTTTTATACGGGTAAACAAATCGATGTTTCTTGTCAATAGGTAATGTGCTATTTTTTGCTATACCGTCTTTCCAAAAATTGTGTCCAAAATGAATTTTTTTCAATGGAGTCACGATTCTGCTACAGTGCTATGTTTTGATTGGATGAAAAGAAAATATCGAAACAAAAAAATTTCTAGAGAAAATAATTAAATATGATAATACGTACTCGATAAAGGAACGAGCACAAGTAATTTTATGTGTGATAATTTCCGTTTAATAACACTCGTCGTCTATTTCTAAAACGAGTTCAAATAACAACTCGTAAGGGTTTTTTGACCTTTGACTTTCCGGAAGTTATAAATCCAAATTCCTGTAATACGACGTCTTTCTATTAGTGGTGCAGAGGTAGAGCGTCGGCCTCTTGTATCAAAGGTCCCTGGTTCGAGTCCTGTGATGAGCGGGTCCTGACTTTGGGATTTTTTCACACAAACGGCGTGAGTACTGGTTAAGTCTCCAGGAAGCAGACATCGAGCGTGATTAATATATTAGCTGAAAGCTTGTTTTTGTTTTACAATTGATGTAAAATAAATAAGTTTAAACTAAATGAACCAAAAGGAAAACGAAAGAAAGTATAGGAAACGTTAGTTTGACTTGTCGCAAATGTAGTTCCGTGAATTATGGAATCGTTTTATTTGAAGTACTTTATGAAGGGCAAGTTGATTATTTGTTGTACTTGTCTTCATAATTTCATGGATGTAAAAACTTGGCTATATTTTAAAGTTAAATATGTAGGACTCGTAATTGACGTAAATAACTGATCGTACTGGGCTAACTGCAGTTCGCGGGGAATTATTCACCAATCACAACATATAATAAATGTTTACCCGAAATAGGTAGGACCTATACTCATATTAAATTAAGGTTGGTTTTCCTAGTGCGCTGATATCTTACTTGTTTTAAGAACAAACTTTTTCACGTTGATCGTGAATATAGCAGAATAAGTTCTCAAAACTTAAATCACTCCCAAACTGTGTGCCTCCTTTAGAAGTAACCTAGCACTAAGCAGGTTGGGGCAAATTGATTTTTTTAAATGTTTTTCTTTTTCTGTGTATGGCGCTTTATAACTATGATACGTGATGCTGTCATTTAGCACCTATCGTCTTCTGGAAAGCATCAATCATTTTCAGTTTTTAATCAGTGTGTGCAACAAAACTCTACCATGATAACCACATTGAAACCATTTTGAAAATGGAAAAATGAAGAACTCGTGAAATACCCAAATCCTGTAGATGTTCTACCGCACTGTTGACTTCTGGAATTTCCATTAGCGCCGTCATTGTGGTTTAATTATGCTGGAAGGTTAATCAAAAGATATATAATGTCTAATTCCTGTTCAAAGAAGGGGCCCAGGCGTATCGGTTTCCTCCATTTTGTAAACAATTTACATTCGAAAGACTCTGACTTTTTCGTTCTTCTTGACAAAATTGTTGCTACAGACTCATTTTAATTTCCACTATTGAAGAGCAATCAGGAACTTGTTCGATTACGATGGACCAAAATCTAGTAAAACCCGTCACATTCGAAAACATTTCGGAGATTGTTTTACGAGAGAGAAATGTATTTGTGGTTTATATAATGTTCTAAAGTAACAATAAAATGGGTACCGTATTACAATCAATGCTACCAACTGGTTTGGTTCATTGTTTTTATGGTTAAGTTTGTGAACAAAATCATTACAACTCTAACATCTAGTTTGGATCAACCAAATGGGCCTTTTTGCGCGGACAATTTGATTTTCTTTTTACTTTACGAATTTACGGGTTTTCACTTATTTTATGTGAGAATGAAGACAACAAGAAGACAGAATGGTGATATTTTGTTGAAAATTCCCTGCTCTTTATAACATTGCTCTCATATATTTACACATTTTTCATTAACTTGGTCATGTTTGAAAACAAATTCTCATTGCCCATTGCTCATATGCCTGTCTTATGCTCTTGACAAAAAAAAAAAAAAGACAAACATTGACGTTCGCAGAGTTACATATACATATGTGTAAATGTCTCCGGGTGTGGGTACTAAAAAAAAATCGTCTCACTGAGATGATTCTTTTGAGTACCAACAACATAGGGTCGGATAAGGATTTTAGATTATGCAAAACGCTCCTTATCCAGATCTCTGTTCATTGACTGATTGAGACTTGTCTGTTGTGGAAAGAATTAGAAATGAAGCAAAAGCAGTTTAATATGGTGCTACCTATTTCAGGTAAACAAACACATCTGAATGATGATGGTGGACATTAGCCCCTTTTCAGGCGGACATAAGCGCATTCACCGGATTGCTAAAAGCGGACATTATCCTCATTGATATTTATAACGAACATCTCTATAAATAATAATCTATTTAATCTGCATTGGATTAACCCTTTCCCACAAACAAGATTGACTTTATCAATGCATAAGTCTAATAAGTCTTTAATATGAGTATAGGTGCTACCTATTTCGGGTAAACATTTATTAACTTTTGTGATCTGTAAATAATTCCCCGTGAACTGCAGTTAGCCCCTTGCTTGCAGCACGATCAGTTATTTACGAGTCCTATCAACCTAAGCATCGAACATAAAAATCATCATTAGGTTAACCCTTTCCCTCATATAGACGCTTTCTGACGCCTCTGCAGAAGACAGCGTTTTGAAAACATAGTGAAAAAAGAAGAAATTGCACAAAACTTGCAATTTCTCCTTTTGCCACAATGTTTTCCACTTTTTGTCATAGTAACTATAGTATCATAAATTATGGAGATTTTCTATGTTTTGACAAAATAGATTCAAAGTCGTCTGCTGCAGAATTGTCGTATGAGGGAAAGGGTTAAGCATATATTTAACTTTAAAATGAAGCCAAGAGTCTAAATCCATGAAATTATGATGACGGGTACAAAAAATAATCAACTTTCCCTTCATAAAGTACTTCAAATGAAACGATTTCATAATTTACCCGGCCGGGTAGCTCAATTGGTAGCGTATCTGACTCGTGATCTGGAGGTCACGGGTTCGATACCCGGTTGCGGCGACATTCTTTCGGGCGATTTTTCCATTGCCTCTCACCTCTGATCTATGTGAGAAAGTAGTCAGTGGCTTCGAAAGAATGTTGTGTAAGTACTGGTGTGGGAAAGCCAGGAAAACATGGGTAGGTGCACTGACCGCCGTGATATGACCAAAGCTGTTGAAAGCGGCGTTAAACTCCAAACAAACAAACAAATTGTGATGAGTCAAACTAACCTTTCCTATCATTTCTGTCGTTTTTCTTTTCATCATTTATTCATGGTTTGCGTTACGCTAATAGAATGACGTCATATTACAGGAATTTGGATTTATAACTTCCGGAAAGTCAAAAAACCCTTATGAGTTTTTATTTGAACTCGTTTTAGAAATAGACGAAGGGCGTTATTAAACGCAAAAGATCACACATAAAATTACTTGTGCTCGTTCCTTTATCGAGTACGTATTATCATATTTAATTATTTCCTCTAGAAGTTTTTCTATGTTTCAATATTTTCTTTTCATCTAATCAAAACGTAGCAGAATCGTCACTGCATCGAAAAATCCACTCTGGACACAATTTTTTGGAAAGACAGTATAGCAAAGTTTTGAAAAAGTCATATTCATTGTCTATTGACGGGAAACATCGCTGGCTTCGCCGTCGATTTGTTTACCCGTATTATGAGTGCTGATAAAAGTTGAAAATATTGTGACAAAAGGACATCAATGAAATTAATTATTTTATGGCTATCCACCTATAATAACAGAGATACATCTAATACATATGTCTCTGATTATAGGTAAGTATACTATAGGCAAACTGTTAAACAAACTTATTATCGGGTAATTATAGGCAAACCGGTAATCAGGCTTTAATAATATGGCCAATTTTTTAATGATCTTTGAGGATGCTTCTTTTATAACAAAGAGGCTTATGTCTGTCATATAATAAATGATGGAGGGGCTAATGTCCGCCATGCACAGAATGACGAAGGGGATAATGTCTCGGGGTTATCAAAATAAACTGATTGCCCATCAAAATCATCTGTTAGTTTTGCTCCCCTAGGCCCCCTTCCAGGGATTTGCCCTTGATCTGACCCCAAGCCTGATCGGTTACTTTTCTCATTTTATCTGTTATAACAAAACATTTTGACAACCCTGATGTCGGTCATGTAAATAATACGACGGAGCTAATGTCAGCATATGCAGTTTTTAAC
This sequence comes from Serripes groenlandicus, assembly GCA_031761405.1. Classification (NCBI taxonomy): domain Eukaryota; kingdom Metazoa; phylum Mollusca; class Bivalvia; order Cardiida; family Cardiidae; genus Serripes; species Serripes groenlandicus. The sequence goes on from JASEVX010000001.1 coordinate 86,416,546, forward strand.
CCTTTCCCTCATACGACAATTCTGCAACAGACAACTGAACATACTTTGTCAAAAACTATTTAACTCTATAATTAAATGTATAACCTATATCTAAAAGTGTAAAACATTGTGGCAAAAGGAGAAATTTCTTCTTTTGTCACTATGTTTTCAAAAAGCCGTCTGCTGCAGAAGCGTCAGAAAGCGTCTATATGAGGAAAAGTGTTAATGAAGGGGATGTCTGGCCACCGATACCGGTTATCATGATCTCACAGTTATTTTCTGATACTAACGTCTCCCACAATCTTTTTATACACAGGAGCTGGTGAAAAGAGTCTGAAGGATGCAAAGATGGAAGATAAAATTGTAAGTTGATTGGTTGTCTGTAGTGAATTTAGTGACACAACCTAGTTGTTATAATTTCTTACAATATTAATTTCTGTTGTTTGTAATATAATATCTTTTATTCCTAACTTAGTTATTCATGTTAAACATGCAAATTATCGAAAGTACTTCCTTTTTCCAGGTAAAAGGAAAATCACCTAAGAAAACCAAAGGCAAAGAAACGGGCAAAAAAGTAAGTACATGTAACATTATTTGATTGGTAATTATTTCCGTTTACCTTTCATTCCGTATACATTTATTTTATCACCTGGACTCCAGAAAATTTCTCCAAGATATAGTCCTAATGATTGCTGCTATTTTTGAATACCAGTCAGCTTGCTTATGTGATCTTTAAAGTTTAATTACTTCTAAATTGCGCTATACATTGTATGTTAACATTGACATGAATTTGGAAATCCTGAGGTACCGACTGTCTTGTTTTGTAGATTTTGTTCAAGAGATTCAAACTTAAGAACCATATAATTGATGGATGATTATGACATATCCTGATTTAAGATTAATTTGCAAGTCATTGTTTTCTTAATCTTCATGGATTACAGCCATATTGTATTTTATACAGGTACAACTTTCCTCTGGAAAACCTGACAAAAAATTTAAAGAAGTGAACAGGAGATCCTCTCTAAGGAGTACTAGTAACCCTGATATGCTCTATGACTTCACAGATGACTCACCTAAAGTATCAAATGTTGTCAAACAGGAAAAGAATGTAACCCAGTCAAAAGGTACAAGAGGTAAAGAAGATTTACCTAATCAAAAGAAGAAATCAGTTGAAAACAAGAAGAAGGACCCCAAAGGCACTGTAGACATTGCTGTGAAGAAGGCTAAAGATGGTGTCACAAACAAAGAGAAGAACAAAAAGAACAATGTGAAGAAAAAATTTAAACCTCTTCTACAGCCTAATTTTGATGATGTGTCGCCTATTGCTATCAATCACTCCCAGAGAAGGACGAGGAAGTCTGCAGAACTGAAAACACCTGTAACCAGTGTAAATAGACGGCCATTAAGATCTTCAAATAAATCAGACTTGTCATTTGAAACTCCCACAGTGTCAATAATTGAACCTGGGAAGTCATTTAATGATGACAGTGCAATTTTCATGTCGCCTAGAAAAAGTAGACCAAGATTTACTGCTGAAAAAGAAAAAACCTCTACTCCTGCAATAGTTATTACAAAGAAAATAAACAAGAGCAAAAATATAAAACAATCCAAACCACACAAACTGATTGTAAAAGACACCTCTACACCATGTGAAATAAAGTCCAAGGTGTTCACTCGTCTGAAGAAAAAGGAACCAGATTGTTCTCCAGTACAGAGATCTGACACGCCCACTTCGGATTACGCATCCATGGACTCACTTGTTGTACCTAGCCCTTCAATAGATAACCCCAACAAAAGGAAGAGAGGGAGAACACCAACCCCTGCTTTTAGTTTAGATGATGAAAGTGGTATGTAGAAGACTTAATCACTTAAGTTAAAACTTTCTAACATTTAGCAAATCTGCAGCACACGTTTTTGAACGCATCTTGGCAAACAACTTAACCCTTTCCCTCATACGACAATTCTGCAGCAGACGACTTTGATCAGATTTTGTCAAATAATGGAATATCTCTATAATTGAATGGATAACCTATGACTAAAAGTGGAAAACATTGTGACAAAAGGAGAAATTGCACGTTCTGTGCAATTTCTTCTTTTGTCACTATGTTTTCAAAAAGCCATCTGCTGCAGAGGCATCAGAAAGCGTCTATATGAGGGAAAGGGTTAAGCAAATATTAACAAATGAAAGCAAATTTATTGAATAGAGTTGAAGACATTGTTGTAAGAGGAAAATTTGTCATCATGAGCCATGTCGGAGTTTGACACAATGGTTTCAAAAGTTGTATGCAGCATACGTGTCTTAATAGATTTGATAATGTTAATTAATCCTGTACCCCATCTAGACAGCTTTTAGATAATGAGAAATAAGTGACAAATTAAAACATTAATTACTTTATTAGGTGAAAGTCATACACTATCTAAGTCTTTTAGATTTGTGATATTAGATTTTCTGAAAATGTAATGAGATGAAAGCAAATACATTGTATGTGAATGATCTATGGAGTTGAAACACTATAATGATTAACTCTTTCCCACATATAGATGCATTTGGACGCATCTGAAGCATATGACTTTTGAAAACATTGTAACTTAACCCTTTCCCACATACAGACACTTTATAACGCCTCTACAGCAGACGACTTTTGAAATCATTATACTTTCAGTTATAGCGATATTTTATAGTATTGCCTAGATGGGTACGAAGTCATCTGCTGCAGATTTGTTATATGTGGTAAAGGTTTAAAGGAAAAATTGTTCATGATGAGCAATTTCTCCTTTTGTCAAAATGTTTTCATCTTTATTAAATAATTATACCCTTATTTTATAGGTATTTTCCATATTTTCACCTACATGTAGTTGTTTTCAAAGTGGTCGTCTATGGGAAAGGACTAAGTGTAACAGTTAGGATTGATCTCTGGGTTTTAATTTGTACCTTCTTATGAAGGAAATTGTTTTATCTTAATATTTTAATTTAATTTTACAAATGTAATGTTTAAATGTTCTCCCAAATACAAGAAGCCTGCAGCACAGCAGATAACTTAAAAAATAGATATATAGCAAAAGCTATTGAAAACTGTATGAATTAAATTATGGATTTTGGACTGAATATAAACCATTTGGCAATAGAGGAAATTGCTCATTATGTGCAATTTCTTTATTTGCCACAATGATTTCAAAAATCATCTGCTGCAGATGCCTTGAAATACATCTGTTATAGGCAATAGGTTAATATCGTTCTGGAACTACTTCTAGAGAAATCAATTATTATATAGTTTTAAACAGTCAAGGCTCCGATTCAACTGTGCAGTTCAAACATAATTATAAACAGTATTCTGAAACAAATAGAAATTTGCTCTTTATCTGGCCTGGATTATATCTTAGGGGAACTTATGTTGAAACCCTTGTTTCTGGAAGCAGCATTAGCAAAATGTTTAAGGTTAATTTTACAATCAACATTCCATTTGGCAAGCTATTCTGTCTTTTTTGTAAGCTCTTATTGTGTGATGTAAATTTTTCTCCTTACACATAAATATTTACTTATCAATATATATGATATTTCAGAACCAGAGCCTCTGAGCTTGAACAGATCTATCAACCTTAACTACAGCGCGAAGAAAACCAAGAAGAAGATCAAAGCCAGTAACTACAATGTAAGTTAGGAAGTTTTCACATCACATAAATCTGTCTGTGTGTAGATTAGATTTAACTCTTTCCCACATTTCAACAGTTCTTATCCAATCTTCATTAAACTTGGTGTGCATCTGTTAGTGGATTAACCCTTTCCCTCATATAGACTCTTTCTGACGCCTCTGCAGCAGACGGCTTTTTGAAAACATAATGACAAAAGAAGAAATTGCTTAAAACAAACAATTTCTCCTTTTGCCACAATGTTTTCCACTTTTAGGTCATAGGTTATCCATTCAGTTATAGAGATATTCTAATTTTTGACAAAATATGTTCAAATTGTTCTGCTGCAGAATTGTCGTATGAGGGAAAGGGTTAACTGCTGATACATGTACAATAACAAAATTATTTTTATGTGAAAGGAGAATTTTTTCAAAAGGACACTTCTCATACTAAACGTCTTGTTCTTAGAATCTGATGCACATATTGTATTTGAATTATGAAAACATTGTGGGGAAAAGTGAAATTGCTCATGATGACTAACTTTTCCTTTTCCAACAATGTTTTCTTATATATTTTTTTTACGCTTTCCCCACATGCAACAAATCTGCATCAGACAACTTTGAAAACATTCTGGCAAATAGGGAAATTGCTCAATTTGCCAGAATGTTTTCAAAAGTCATCTGCTGCAGAGACATCATAAAGTGTCTATATAGGGGAAAGGGGGTTAAAGTGTATGTTGATCGAAGCGTTTTTGTGACAAGTGCTGATAAAAATCATTCAATTCAATATGCAATGTGTCAGAAATTTCTTCTTCCTTGACAAATTAGTTATTAGATCAGTTCCAGATCAGATGGTTCATACCAAACACTTTCACCCGCCTCGGTGGTGTAGAGGTTGCAGGTTTGACCCCCTGCCAGGTCATACCAAAGACTTTAAAAATGGTAGTAATGGCTGTCCTCCTTGGAGCTCAGGGTTGTAGGGTAGGCATTATGACTGATTGGCTGGTGTCAGGATAAATGGACTAGTAGTACTGAAACAATGTTATATAACTGAAAATTGTTGAAAGCTGCGTAAAATACCAAACAATCCGGCCAAAGACTTTCACAGTGGTTGTAATGGTTTCTCCTCCTTGGTGCTCAGGATTGAGTGCAGTTTTCAGGGTCAATGGATCCGTTTTACATGGGTCCCTGGCCTTAATCCTTTCCCTCATAATAGACGCTTTCTGACGCCTCTACAGCAGACAGCTTTTTTGAAAACATAGTGACAAAAGAAGAAATTGCACAAAACGTGCAATTTCTCCTTTTGTCACAATGTTTTCCACTTTTAGTCATAGGTTATCCATTCAATTAAAGAGATTTTCTATGTTTTGACAAAATATGTTCAAAGTCGTCGGCTGCAGAATTGTCGTATGAGGGAAAGGGTTAAATCAATAAACTATTTGTCATTATCATACTGGTTACTTACCTAGGAAAAGCTGTGATATAACTGGAAAATGGTTGAAAGCAAACCAGATCAGATTGTATGAAATTGCAAGTTGAACTTCCTCTACACTTCATTTCTTATGTTTTCCAATTTGTTAATAAAATCTGATATTATGATTATTCATTTCTACAGAACATCTAACTCGGAAGTCTCTATATCATCCTGGGGAATTGTATTTATTTGAATATTGGGAAGAAAAAATAGCATTGTAGTCCTTTTGTTATGATTCCAGGTTGAGAAAGTTGAAGAATGGGCAAACAAGGTGAATTCGGAGTTGGAAGACATTGAGAATTTTGAACTGAGTATTGAAGACTGAACAGTTTCTGCATGTGACTAGTGAAGTTTTATGAGAAGGATTTTATCTGACAATGCAGATGTGTTACACATATAAGAATCCACATTGTCAACTCAAGTGGCAATCTGCTTCAAAAACACTTCTGCTCAGAAAAACTATTTTCTGTAACAGTCTTGATAATTTACATGCTGCTTTAATTATTTTAGATTTCTTAGTAATCTGAAAGATAGAAGATGGGTTTTCTTCTTTAATTATTCCATTTGAATATTTAAAATACTATTCATATAACCTTGTAATAAAATTGTAACACATTTCAAAATGAAATGAAACCTTTGATGTTTTTACTATGTTTTTTTATACGCCCGTTTGGAAAAAACGGATCGTATTATAGTTTTACCTGCGGCGGGCGGGTGGCGTCCAGTATGTTGTCAGCTCAATAACTTTAGAAGCCTTTGTCCAATCATTACCAAATTTTATCAGAATGTGTATTGGGATAATATCTCGGGACAAGTTTGATAACTAGCCATATCGCTTTAGTCAATCAAGGGTTATCGTCCTTTAATTATAGAAATTACCCAAAATTGGTCTTGTCAGCTCAATAACTATAGAAGCCTTTGTCCAATCATCCCCAAATTTAGTCAGAATGTGTATCTGCATAATATCTCAGACAAGTTCGATAACTAGCCATATCGCTTTAGTCAATCAAGAGTTATCGCTCTTCAACTATAGAAATTACCTAAAATTAGTCTTGTCAGCTCAATAACTTTAGAAGCCTTTGTCCTATCATCACCAAATTTGGTCAGAATGTGTATTTGCATAATATCTCGAACAAGTTTGATAACTAGCCATATCGCTTTAGTCAATCAAGAGTTATTGCCCTTTAATTATAGAAATTACCTAAAATTAGTCTTGTCAGCTCAATAACTTTAGAAGCCTTTGTCCAATCATCACCAAATTTGGACAGAATGTGTATTTGCATAATATATCGGACAAGTTTAATAACTAGCCATATCGCTCTAGTCAATTAAGAGTAATCGCCCTTTAATTATAGAAATTACCTAAAATTGGTCTCGTCACCTCAATAACTTTAGGAGCCTTTGTCCTATCATCACCAAATTTGGTCAGAATGTGTATTGGTGTAATATCTTGGACAAGTTCGATAACTAGCCATATTGCTCCAGTCGATAGAGAGTTATTGCCCTTTAATTATAGAAATTAGCCAAAATTGGTCTTGTCAGCTAAATAACTTGAGAAGCCTTTATCCGATCATCACCAAATTTAGACAATATGTTGATTGGCAGAATATCTTGGTCAGGTTTGATAACTTACAACGTTATCTTAGTCACTACACAATTATGTCCCTCGAAATGGCCAAAACTGTACTAACAGTGCCAATTACTTCTATACTTGGGCTCAAAAAAACAGGACGGGCGTATTTTGTGACATTTGGCGCTCTTGTTGTTGTTGTTTAACATCTATTAGATAACTAATTTTGGTGAACCTAGATTACAGGTAGCTGCAGCAGACAATCATTTAGGCAAAATAATGGTTTTTTTTTTTTGGTTTTTTAATTGTGTTGAAAATTATGACAAAAGGAGATATTTTCATTAAGAGCAAATCCTTATTTTGCCATAATGTTTTCCAAAGTGATGCTGATGCAACAAAATATGTGGGAAAAGGTTAACTTGTTATTTTATATTGTATTAATATATGTTAGTGGGAAAATGGAGAGACAGATCAGAGTCTGTGTTTAAAAAACAGTATTTGATTATCACATCCTTATTTACAGCAGCATTAGACAACATAATCAATTTTAACTTGACTCAAATTACAACCAATTGTTAAAATCAACAAGGACAGTTTGGTGAACTGTAAGAGTCTTCATATGATAACACTTTTATTTGACACAGGTCATGTTATTCCTTTCTTTGTTTGATACACATTTTGTTACTGTTAATGCTTTCCCACACACAACAAATCTGCAGCATTGTATGTGAGAAGGTTTCACAGTTTGAAATAGCGAAATAACATATGCCTAGTTGCCATTAAACCGATGATGATTTTAGGAAAATTGAAGTGGTAATGAATCACTTCAAGGGTGTTTACTTAAAAGCCCTTTACCATGTCCAACACATCTGCAGCAGACCACTTTGAAAACCTCTATAAAAGAAAGGTTAATTATTAGATAAAGTTGAGAACAGTGTTGCAAAAGGAGAAATTGCCTCACTGTTTTCAAAAGTCGTCTGCTGCAAAGAGGTCAGAAAGTGTCTGTATGAGGGTCGACTTCTCTGTTGTCTGTCAATCACGCTTTGCATTACTTGACTTGATCAAACAGATTCAGTTCAAAGTAACAACTCTTATACCTTGTGAATAGGAGAATGGAACAATACATAACTGAAGCCTGCTTATTTTTAGCTCACCTGAGCTTTGCTCAAGGTGAGTTATTGTGATCGCCTTTTGTCCGTCGTCCGTCGTCCGTCAACTTCTTCTCCTCAGTAACCAGTGGGTCAATTGGGATGAAACTTTACAGATTTCCTTCAAATATTTGGGATCCATGGCAACGAAACGAAAAAAAACTTCAAAATTCTTCTTCTCCCAAACTGGTTGGCAGATTTTCAAATTATTTTGTAGACATGTTTCTTGGATGACCCTCTATCAGTTTCCTTCAAGCCATGTTGATTGGTTGAAAAACATGGCCGACATGGGGGGCGGGGCTATTTTACCTTATATGGCTATAGTGAAAACTTAAAAAATCTTCTCCTTTGAAAGTATCAGGCCGATTTTCAAATAATTGTGTAGAAATGTTCCTTGAATGACCCTCTATCAGATTCCTTCAAGGCGTGTTGATTGGTAAAAAAACATGGCCGCCAGGGGGTCGGGCCTATTTTGCCTTATATGACTATAGTGAAAACTTAAAAAATCTTCTCCGACGAAAGTGTAAGGCCGATTTTCAAATAATTTGGTAGAAATGTTCCTTGGATGACCCTCTATCAGATTCCTTCAAGCTATGTTGATTGGTCGAAAAACATGGCCGCCAGGGAGGCGGGGCTATTTTGCCTTATATGGCTATAGTGAAAACTTAAAAAATATTTTTCTCCGAAAGCGTCAGGCCGATTTTCAAATAATTTTGTAGAAATGTTCCTTAAGTGCCCAGCTTTCAGATTCCTTCAAGCCATGTTGATTGGCCAGTGGGCAGGGCTATTTTGCATTATATGGCTATAGTAAAATCTTAAATATTTCTTCTCCAAAAGTCAAATAATTTTGTAGAAATGTTCCTAGGGTGATCCTCTTATCAGATTCCTTCAAGCCAAGTTGATTTGTCGGAAACTATGGCCGCCAACGGGCGGGGCTTATATAGCTAAAGTGAGAAAAAAAAATCAGGTGAGCGATCCAGGGCCATCATGGCCCTCTTGTTTTAGTTATCTCTCATTTCTCAATATTAATTTCTAATGTATCAATTCAAATTTTGGTTTGTGGGCAGTCAGACCTGCAGATATGCTCTGCACAAGAGCCATAACTGTAGTCTAATTCTTAATCTCCATTATCTATTTATCTTTTCCTTGTCTCATATTAGTTAATATGTCAACTTAAATCTGACATACATATAACTCATGACCTGCACATGTGTTCCATTGTGAACTTTGTTTTCCTCTGAAGAAATCTCCATAAATGAAAGTATACTTATTAAAAAATGTTGAGACAAAAGGAGATTATGAGCAATTTCCGGTTTAGGGCTATGTTTTCTATAGCCGTCTACTGCAGATGCGTCAAAATGCATCTGCAAGCGGGAAATGGTAAAGTTGGTGATGTTTAGGTGAAAAATGACAGGAAACATTTAAAATACATGTACATATAAAATTATTTCTTCTTGTAAAGGTCGATGACATGGGTTTGGGTTTTGTTTTAAAAAAACGTGGTTGATAGGTATCTTATTAGAAATACAGGACAAAGACAACATTGGTTGTTTAGAAGTTAGTGTGTCCTTAAATGCGAACGTTAAAGCACAAGTTCATATTCATTTTGATTATTGCAGCAATATATACATTTTTAAGCCAAGTGTCCATTTTTGTGTGTGGAAAATTATGTTCCAAAGCCAAGTGGATGAATTTATATCCTATTGATTGACTCGCTCCTTTATCTACCGTAATATTTTTGCGGTCGAGGTAGGTTTGACTAACATGAGACTCTTATCTATTTTGTGTGTAATGGATGTTTTTTCAATATATTAATTATCCCCCGCTTTTACGAAGAAAAAAAGGGGGGTTATTAATTTCGGTTTGTCCGTCCGTCCGTCTGTCTGTCCGTCTGTCCGTCCGTCACACTTCGTTTCCGTGCAATAACTGCCGCAAATGTGAACCGTTTCTTTTCAAACTTGGTAACAAGGTTAAATGCCTTAACGGCTAGGCCAAGTTCGAATATCACTTTCGGCGGACTTTATTTGGTGGAGTTATGGCCCCTTATTTAACAAAATATGTTGTTTCTTGCCGTTTCCGTGCAATAACTGCCACAAATGTGAACCGTTTCTTTTCAAACTTGGTAACAAGGTTAAATGCCTTAACGGCTAGGCCAAGTTCGAATATCACTTTCGGCGGACTATATTCGGTGGAGTTATGGCCCCTTATTTAACAAAAAATGTCGTTTGTTGCTGTTTCCGTGCAATAACTACCATAAATGTGAACCGTTTTTTTTCAAACTTGGTAACAACCTAGGCCAAGTTCGATCCTCACTTTCGGCGGACTTTATTCGGTGGAGTTATAGCCCCTTAATTAACAAAAAATGTCCTTTGTTGCTGTTTCCGTACAATTACTCCCACAAGTGTGAACCTTTTTTGTTCAAACTTGGTAACAAAGTTAAATGCCTTAAGGGCTAGGCCAAGTTCGATCATCGCTTTCGGCGGAGTTATGGCCCCTTGCTTAACAAAAAATGTCGTTTGTTGCTGTTTCCGTGCAATTACTGCCACAAATGTGAACCTTTTTTTTTTTCAAACTTTCTATCAAGGTTAAATGCCTTAACAGCTAGGCCAAGTTCGATCGTCACTTTCGGCGGATTTTATTCCTACAATATTTCCTGCAAGCGGGGGATATAAATTTCATGAATTTGCTTGTTTGTTATAAATCGTGACATATTTGAGTGGTGCTCCAGGAAAACCAACCATAGTGCAGTTATTACATTGTAAAAATAAAATCTCCCTGTGTAACCATACTTATGGTGCTACAAAATTGTAAACCCCTTTTTGATTCATTGGTGAACAGTTTAGATCCCGATCAAGCTGAACGGATAGATAGTTTGATCTAGAATAACACTGTTCGTAAATAGCATTTGGTTGGTTTTAGCACAGCACCGCTCATTTACACTATATGGAAGAGTAGAAACAATATAGAAATAAAAACCGTGACTATAAATACATTGTCTTTTATACTTTCAAAATTGTAAAAGCGTCCCATGGTGTAGTGATTAGAGCCTCCGCCTCGGGGGCGGCGGACCATGGCTCGTTCCCCAGTCAGATCATACCAAATACTTACACACTGGTAGTAATGACTTCCCCTATGGGCTGGGGGATACTCAATAAGAATGGCATCCAACATGTTACCCTTGCTTGAACCGTAAGAGTCGGAGTCTATGTAACTTGGGCTCCAGTAGCCGGGTTTGTAGTGGTTTTAAACTTATTATATTTTTATCTCTATGTTAATATAAAATGTTTGACCAATATCATCTTTTCTGACCGCCATGATATGATCTTGACTGTAGAAGACGGCGTAAAACCCGAAAACGAGTCTGTTAACGCTCTCACGTAGTGCGTTATTGTCCGGTGGCTATTGTACTGTGTTACACATTTATTACAACCGCAATTAACTTAACTTTTACAAAGACATCGCACACAGTGGGTTTTGCATTGCTGTGTGTTGAGGCCTTGCTGAGTTACACTATTATTGTTATGCCTTTTATATATAAAATTACTTTCGACACATTTGATTGATTGTTTGGTGTTTTACGCCGCTTTCAATAATGTTCCAGTTATATCACGGCGTTTCCTATGTAAGTTACCAGTACTGCTGGTCTATTTATCCTGACGCCAGCCAGACAGTCGTAATGCTAACCCTGAGCGCAAAGGAGGGCAGCCATTACTACCATTTTTACAGTCTTTGATATGACCCGGCTGGGGGATCGAACTTCTGCACCCGAAGCGGTATTTGATACAGACGCATCTTGTAATCGTTGTGAGAAAAGAAGATATCACTTTTATCGATATTTTATTTATTTTTCTACATTGTTTATAGACCCTTTCAAAATTATACTTCCATCCATCTCAGATATTTCGGCTGCAGACGACTCTAGTAGCGTCATGTCAGTTGGACGTTGAAGTGAACTGGCTGCTGTAAATGGCTTTACCCTTTCCCACATACAACAAGTCTGCAGCAGACGACTTTGAAATCTAATTTGCGAAAATATTGAAACATTTTAAATGAAGGTATGATTATTAGTGTTGAACATATTGCTCACAATGAGCTAGCTCTTTCTTCTTTTGCCAAACTGTTTGCATTAGTCGTCTGCAAGATGGACAGCATTAACGATACTCTATTCAATAATTTGAAATTTTAACAAAGTCGTCTTCTTCAGGTGTGTTGTATGAGGTAAAGGGTTAAATTGTTCGATTAAATCCTGGTAAACATTTCGATTAACTCGATTAAACGCAAAACAGTATAGAGTGGGCATCTATGACTTCTCTATATAGGACAGTGGTCGAACGGTTTGTTTGGGTTTTTGTTCATCGTCGTAAGACTGACCTCGTGAACCGATTTTCAGTATCCTGAAATATATAAAAGAATCACGTCAGGGGGTCTTGCTGCAACAGCAAAAAAAGTGAAGACGTATGCGAGTCTGTGCAGTCTCGCCAAAACATTCGCTGCCCGCCTAAAGCCTATACGCTCGGAGTTAGCGTAGGATACATCTGGGATTGTAGTCACATTAGTCTCCTTGTATAGTTACTTTTAGTCATTCAATTCTAACACAAGGTTAACCCTTTCCAACATGCAGCAGACGACTTTGACATTGTAGAACATCTCTGAAGATGACAGTCATTATGGAAAAGAGTTGGAAACATTGTGGTAAAAGGAGACATTGCTCAGTATGAACACGTTCTTCTGTTTTCAAAACTCGTCTGCAGCACTTGCGTCGAATGCCGGTGGTTTTCCTTTTTGGTTTGCGATTCTAGTATTATCACTGACAGTACCGATATTCATCCCATCAAAAAGACAAACCAATAAGCGCAGTAGTTTAATTGAAACACGCTGCAAACGCCATTTCAAACTCTAACAAAACATGACTCGTAAAATAGTATGCAATGATAGATAAGATGATTTGTGAGAACATGTCGAAAGTTTGGCATGATGATATCGGTTTCATCAGGGACACTATATTATATTACATATAGTGTCCCTGGTTTCATTCAGCGAGATTAGGGTTGATTTTCCCGTTTACGGATCACGTTGTTTTGGTTATCCTACAGCCTAAAATGAAGGGCCTTTAACAAACAGTTTAAATACTTACAGCATGAGTATAAAACTAGCGGCATTGAAGCAAGCCATCACAATAAAAACAGTGCCGGCAAAGTTCTTTACCGTCCGTTTATAGATGGTACCATACATTACATTGGCAACCAGCAGACATACCGTCTCTGCTGCCGATATACTCGCCGCTACAGCACCTACAATAGACATCGGGAGAACTGTAAAATGTCCCGCTTTGTGATCGGAAGGAGTTGAAAACATTGTTGCACAAGGAGGACTAGCTAATTGTGAACATTAATTCTCGTTTACCGCATCGAGGGCTTGGTGTGAAACAGTTGTAACTAAAATCGGTATTTTTTTACCAAGTTTAATCACCAGGCCATAAGTCTTTATGAGCGTTAAATCATTTTTCTTGGTAAACAATGGTCATTTAGGTGCCATTGCTCGTTCTGAGCAATGGCACCTAAATTTGCATTGTTTACAAAGGTGTCAAAATTGCCCCTAAACCAGAGTTTTCAAAATAGGTTTTTAGTTACAACCGTTTCACGCCAAGCCCTCGGCATGTTTTCAAGAGTCGTCTGTTTCAGATGCGTCATACTAATAGCTGTATGTGGGAACTTTCGCAGATTCCTTTTATCGTTTTTGATGGGACGAATGTATACTCATGTATACTATTAAAACAATAAAATAGTGGGCAAAAAAGAGATAAATGTACATGTAATTGTTCATAATATCAATCACTTTACCCATTTTATTGCAAAATGAGTCCTTTTTTCAGTCAGGTCTCATTTACTTGATTGTATCGGTATCCGAACTGTTTATCCGGTATGCAACTCATGTGTTGTCTGTTTTGAAAACATCTGAGGATAATCGCGTAACAACTGGACAAAAGAAAGCATTCTTTAAATACGAGTTTGAAAACATTGTGTGAAAAAGAAAATGCATTCCGCTTTTGTATACAATGCATTGAATTGCCGTCTGCTCCAAAGGCGTCAAAAGTTATCTTTAAGACAAATTAGTTCATTTAGGGTATATAAGGTTATAAAGTAGTGGTGACGACATTGTTTGTGTAGGTTATAATCTAGTGGGTGATAATATGACTTCTTCAAATAAAACAGCTAGCAGATAGTTGAGTCCAGGTCATTTACAACAATGTTGTGTATACATACGCGATAATGTTACATCTTTTAAAAAATACAGCAAGTCAAACGAATAGAAGGTCACATGTGTTTGTAAACTGAATATACAGGTTAATTAATAGGCCTTTAACGTTTGATATGTTCCATTTAGAGATGAGCCAAGTTAGTGAACACTTTCCCACCTACAGACGCATCCGTAGCAGAAGAATTTTGAAAACATTGTGACAAAAGGCATACATGCTCGAAATGAAAAGGTTCTCTGTTTGCATCAATTGTTTTCAAATCAATTCACTTGTCATAATTTCATTTATATTTTTGTTTTCCATAATTTTCAAAGTCGTCTGCAGCAAATTTGATGTTGTGGGAAATTGTTCAAGCTTATCCTGCTTAATTTCTTAAATTAATATCATACTCCTTCATTGTTCTTAAACCGCCTCGGTGGTGGAGTGGTAGAGCGTCAACCTCGGGTCGGGAGGTCGCGGGTTCAATCCCCGGCCGGGTCGAGTAACTAACACAGGAAACGCCGTGATATAACTGAACAAGTGTTGAAAGCGGCGCAAAACACCAAACAATCAATCATTCACGGAGTGGTTTGCGCTAAGAAGAATTAAATGATTAATTGGCGAAAAATGAAAGCCAAGTTTAGACTCGACTATTTCGAAGACTTACATTTGGTGTAATGGGGTTAAATGGCGTGAGAAGCACAACACACTGGTTTTGTTAGAAGACGCGATTATATGAGACTCCTTCTAACAGTTGTATTTAATTAACGGCTACACTTCGTATTTCATAAGGAAGATTTATTTTTTTGAAGGAATACAGCCTCTTATCGGTCGTATGTCTAGTTTCGTCCAAACACCGTTTACTCTTGACATAAATCTGACGGCAGCACGCAAAGTAGCCATGTTCATCTCTGAGCCAATTTCTACGAAAAATTATCCATATGGTATGTGCGACCAGTGTATATCCGGATAAACTAATGCATTCGCCCAACTTGATATGCTGCTGTACTGTTCGCCAATTATTCAAAGAAAGCGTGTCTATGTAATTCATATACCATGGATACACAGGCAGGTGGTTATCTATACTTGTCGTAAATACACTACGATTTGATTTCGTGCAGCCTGGTTCAAGCTTACCACTGACTGACAAGACTAGAAACGACGATACCTTGTTTGTCCGGTGACGTCATACGAGACATAATACTTCTTATCATCGGTATGGTCAGTAGTCCGAAAGCGCCAACAGCCGTCACTGAATTACAGAATAGTGCATGTTTTATCTTAACGTTTATTCTATCGAATTGACTCTTTCTTCGTAGGATGTTTGATATTTCGCCATCAACAATACGTCATTTTCTCATGTATACCATTTAATTGATTCGGAGAAATTAAGACTTTGAATTTGTTTGCATGAACGGCCACCTGTTCAAGTAATCTCTTTAAAACCAAACCTAAAGCTTCGCTGCTGTAGCAAATGCCCAGTATAGCGAAACATATGGCACGATGTCAATGAGATTGCTTTGCAACGTTATTGTTGTACTGAAATAGGTGAATATTGTTTGAACCGGAGATTCCTTCCTTTGCGTTATATGATTTTATAGCATAATGTAGTCTATATATCTAGGAGATTAGTTCATTAACCCTTTCCCACTTATAATAAGTCTGCAGCAGACGACTGTAAACACAAAATACGGAAAATATAATATCTGAACTATATATTGATTAGTGTTGAACACATTCTGGCAAAAGTTACTCATTAGGAGCAAGTTCTCCTTTTGCTAAAATGTTTCCACAAAACGTCGTCTTCTGCAGAGGCCTAAGAAAGCGTCTGTATATGGGAAAGGGTTCAGGCAAAAAAGAGAAAATATGAAAATTACCCCAATACAATTTACTGTTGACAGAATAAAAAGTAATTACCTATATATATCACGACTTCGGTCTTTGCGAAAGCCTCCAATAAAAATGCTGCAGCGTATGATACACAGCCGATCATTGCAATTGAATCGTCCTCAAAGAATATCTTAAATATCTTAACGGACAGCATGCCAAACACTTGTTGCAGGCCCGTTCTAAGAGCTCCGAACCACCCCAGCCTCTTCGGAGTCCAACAGAAGGGCGCCTTCATTTGGTATAATGTTTCCACATTGTTTCTACCTAACATGTCCAACATCGTGAAACAGAACACTGAAATACAGATAATGTATTTCCAACGCTTCCCAGCATTTGACGGTGACACATAAAATCCTACGGCATGCTTTAAGTTTACGCACCTCTCTTCCACTTGGGTACGTTTAGAAGGTGGGAAGGATTCTGGTAGCACCAATAGACACAACATAATGGCGACAATGATAATACAGACAGAGACAATTAAAGGAGTTTTAAATCCAGTCGATTCAAGGAAGTATCCAACAAAGAAAGTTGGTAGTGTCGTTCCAAGGCCAATACACACTTCTAGCAGAACGATACCAAATGGTCGGTTTTTTCTGGAAGTTATATCGGAAACGTAGGAATAACCGGCGAGAAGCATAGTAAACGGCTGTCCTGCGATGCCTTCCATGACAAACGCGATTGCAAACAGATCCACGTTCATGGTTGTGTAAACGCCGATGACGCTGATCAATGCTCGTAGAAGAGTTCCAATCATTGAGAAAATCATTAAAAACTTCCGACCGTATTTGTCTGTATAGGATCCGATAAGTATGTTGCTAATAATGGAAGGAACCCCCGCAACAATGCTGAAAATAACATTGTAATTGGCGGCCTTTTCTTGTACTTGAAACAATAAAAACGTCCCGGGATCGCTGTCGTTTCGTGTGCAATACGACTGGCCTGTCTTGAAAGTAACGTTAGGAAACGCATCCAACTGTAGACGACGGTATATGTACTGAGAGATGGTAAACAGAGACATGTGTACACCACTAAAGTGTAAAAAAAAAATTAAACCTATCAACCATGAACGCCATGTCCTTTGTTTGTCATTTGTATCCTCGCGCTCTTTCACAGATAAGTCTTTTTTAACGTCGCCATTGGTTTCTAATTCAGAGCTACTCATGTTATGTGTCTATCACGATATTCACAGTCCGATTAAATGTTGCAGGATTTATCCCGTTACAAACGTCTTTTTGAGATCCTCAACCAGATACACAGTTCACAACGATACAGTTTCAACAATATGTCATTACACGATGTAGATACGCCTGTGTGATATCAATCCGTCGTTGTTAACTGTTATCTATATTTACTTATATTTACTCGTTTTTTATATAACTGACCTTAAGGCGAGAGAGCCCTCCTCTCACATTGCTGAAAACGCTGAATCAAACCAATTCCCCCCTTCAAAAACCGAATATGTGTGAAACCATAGGGGCCTGGCACGCTAATAATCTATAAATAATAAAGTTAACATAGTCCTATTTTATTTTTTAAATAGCGTGCCAGGCCCCGGCTCTTCATCAGCAAATGTTATTTTTCCTCTATCGCATCAAGCAATGGGCATCCGGATTTGAAGTCGGGAATGGGAAAAAAAAGGATCTATACTGTTTGTGCTGCATGGGTGAGCTTTTATCGTGATGCAGATTAAACAACCGCCCGCGATTCGTTCCACGAGAAAATCCACAGTATGGACTCTGTGTAATGTATATACCCAGATGAACATGGGAAATGGGCAAGCTAATCCGGGCCGACACATTACGTCTCAAGGGAATGGAGGTGTAGAGTAATGATGCCTGATCCAGAGACGACGAAAAGTGTCTGTCCGGTTTAGCATGTGCGGCATACTTAGGCTGATCCGGGTCGATACTTTACGCAGAGTCCATAATGTTGGTTTTCTTGTGGAACGGCTCATATCATTATAATATTTCATTGTTGTAGCATTCAAGAGTGAATTATAAAAAAACAAACAGATTACGACCGAAGATAAATCGATTTAATAAATGATAAAATATACTTTAAAACAGAGAACTTGAGCTTAAGATACACTCAGTCATTTCAAAACGTTTATCCTTCAAAAATGCAAATGTTATCCGTTTATTTTGAAAGCTAATTTGGGATACGGATGTGTGTGTGTGTGTGTGTGTTTTTGTCTGCCAACCAATATCGGTTACGCTAAAGGAACCATCTCTTACTTGCTACCAATGACCGCCTCGGAAGTGTAGTGGTCGAGTTTCCGCATCGGTGCGGGGGTCGCGGGTCACCAGGGGCGTAGGTGCATTTAGGCAATGTAGGCACGTGCCTACACATTTTTTCTCACAATGTCCCCAATATGCGATAGACATCTGCGTAATGTATCGACCAGATCAGCCTGCGCTGTCCGCGCAGACTGATCCGGCCGACACATTCTGTCTTAGGGGGATAGATGTATAAAGTAGTTATTCCTGAAATAGAAATTCCACATGAGGCGAAAAGTGTCTATCCGGGTAGGCCTGTGTGGCCATGCTTAAGCTGATCCGGCTTGGCAATAATCAATGTGTAGGCCGTCTTGTGAGAAGATCAACATTGTGGACTCTGCGTAAAGTATCGACCCGGATCAGCCTAAACATGCCACACAGGCGTACCCGGATAGACACTTTTCGCCTCCTATGGATTTTCTGTTTCAGGAATCACTGCTCTATCTATCCCCCCTTAGACGGAATGTGTGGGCCGGATCAGTCTGAGCGGACAGCGCAGGCTGATCTGGTTGATACATTACGCAGATGTGTATCGCCGCAGCTGCATTTTGGGGCACTTTTAGAAAACATGTGTATGCACGTGCCTACAGTGCCGAAAGGGAGCTACGCCCCTGTTTATGGATAATTCTAACACTATAGACAATTTCTCTTCTATACACAAAGATGGATTTGAGCGTGATATACCATACGGTATATCACTCTAAACTTCCGGAACTATTTTTTATGGAGCCTATCCTGTGTCAAAAATCAAGCCTTGTATGTCTGCATGTTTAGGTTTGTCAAAACTAGAAATACGTTTGTATGATGGTCACTTTACTTTTTCAACTTTTTCCGTGCTGATTTGGATTTAGTTTTGTCTGAAACACATGGTATTAGTTATTATAAACCACGCTGTTCATGGTTCGTATAAATGACACATTTGTCTTGGTGCGTAAAGTATGTATATGATAAAATTAGATACCCGTAAAGTCCCTCTACTGACCTCGTATGTACGCTATAGTACATTTCAATGTTTATTGTAAGTTGCATAGTTGTTAGAAAAGGAGAAATAGCTTGTTCAATGCGATAAGGTGTAAGTAAACCTTCTCCAACGATGTATTACTTAGCATTTTATAAGGTTTTTTCTTTTCTTTTAATGATGTCAAGTAATATGTTCGTTCAAAATACATAATAATGTACTGTTAAACGCGAAATAATTCTTTTTAACATTGAAACTTAATTGATTGTCACGAAAAAGAAACAACGAAACGCTGTTTTCGTTTTGGCGTTACATGTTACGCTGAACGCGGGACTTTCCTAACATTTGAGAGCCGCGCTCGGTACCAACCAGTATATATGAGTCTTTCCATGAGAAAACCAACATTATGGCCTCTGCGTAATGTATCGATCCAGATCAGCATGCGCAGTCCGCGCAGGCTAATAATGCGGGCCGACACATTCCATCTCAGGGGGATAAAGGTATAGAGCTCGGTACCAACCAGTATATATGAGTCGTTGCACGAGAAAACCAACATTATGGCTTCTGCGTAATGTATCGACCCAAATCAGCCTGCGCAGGCTAATCCGGACCGACACATACCGTCAAAGGGGGATACAAGTATAGAGTTATGATTTCTGAAACAGAAAATCCGCAGGAGGCTAAAAGTGTTTATCCGGGTAAGCCTGCGCGGCATGCTTAGGCGAATCCGGGTCGATACTGTACGCAGAGTCCACACTGTTGGTTTTCTCGTGGGAGACGGCTCATATCTAGATTTAGTCTTCGCATCCGTCCAGTTTAATCTTCATCTGATATGCCCTTATCAACAAATATTCACAGAGGCTTTTAACTCTTTCAGTGCCAAAGGCAATATTGAGCTTTTTTGCAAACAATACAGATTCAGGTGAGTCAGCTCGTAACGAGCTGTCTCACCTGAAATCTGCATTGTTTGGCTGTGAGTTATAAAAATATTCCAAAAATCCTATAGCATGAAAAAAGAGTCGTCCGAGTTTGAACATGGAAGAGTCTACTTTAAACAATTCGGCGCTGAAAGGGTTAAGAAATCTCTGATGAACGGGTTATACATTTGATTCAGATGGAACGGATATACAGACAGATCGTCAATCGCCATAAACATTGTTGGTTTTCTTGGAGCACGAGTTATTTATCTCTTGTGTAGTAAGTGCCTGAGATTTACAACCGGGCGTTACGGCTACGATCCCCTGCCACTGCGGTCATTTAGGAGTTACCTATAGCGAGGCATTTTTCCTTAGCGAACTGTCGCTGTATTATAGCTGAATTGATGTTGAAAACGGCGTAAAACCATAATGTAGTTTATAGATACCCTTACATTAAGAATAGTTATGTATTCAAAACGCTTCCAGATTTTTACAAAAAATGGCTAATTAACCGTGTTTTTCTTTCACGAGCTGTGCGTTTACATACTTTTGTTTATATTTTATAATTTATATTAATAATGTATATGCAAATTTGAGATTAATTACCTTTGCTATGTTAAATTTTATTTCAATATATTTTAAGTTTGCGTGCATGGTGTTTAACGCCGCATTCAACACTAGTTCAATTATATCACGGCACTTCCAGGGTAAGTAACCAGTAATACTGGTCCTTTTATCCTGACACCAGCGAGTTAGGCGTAACAAATCTGAGCACCAAAGAGAGAAATCCAATACTACCATGTTGTTAGTCTTTGGTATTTTAAATGCTATAACAACAGCTCAGTGAGTACGCGTCAAGTACAATTTAATCGTGTTTTTGGTGCGTCTACAATGGACAGTATTTGAATAGAAAAAGAGTGCTTGTGGTGAACAACTTCTCTGTTTTCCACAATGTTTTAACTCTTAGAATTATACTTGCAGCCATGTACAATTAATTGATATATTTATTTATTTATTTATTTATTTATTGGGGTTTTACGCCGCTTTCAACAATATTTCAGTTATATCACGGCGACAGTTCACTTATGTATGATCCCTGGGTAAATAAACCAGTACTAGGCTAGAAAATGTGCCTTGCTCAAAGGCAATCGACCATGACCGTAGTGCAGCGACTGGGGATCGAACCCGAGACACCCGGTTTCGAAATCCCCAACGCTAACCACAGCGGATTTTCCAAATAATTGATTGATAAATTCTTTTTATGACAGTTTACATGATTGGATATTTTAAGATTGGTTTGCATAGAAAAACCCGAAACGATAAGTAATGTTGAAAACATCAATAGAAATGGAGATGTTTCCGAAATTTCATTTTGGAGTATTTTCTTAAGTTCAACGACGTTTTGTTTTATTGGGGTTTTAAGCAGTTTTCAACATTATTTCAGTTACATCACGGCGACAGTTCACTTATTCATGATCCCTGGGTAAACAAACCAGTACTATCAACGAAGTTTTAAAATGTCGTCTGCCACAGAAATCGTATCAGCGTAAAGTTTAATACCGGCACAGATTTTAACACAATAAGTCGGATACAGATAACACGAAGTACATACACACTATGTACGCAGGTCGGGGCACACTCAAGGGTCTACCCATTCTTCAAATGAGCCGTTTCACTTTGCGTAAAGTCTCGACCCGGATCAGCCTAAGCATGCCGCGCTAACACGGACAGGCACTGTTCGCTTCCTGTGGATTTTCTGTTTCAGGAATCACTACTCTATACATCTACCCCCCCTAGGACGGAATGTGTCGGCCGGTTCAGTCTGCGCGGACAGCGCAGGCTGATCTGGTCGACACATTACGCAAATGTCTATCCCTATATACGCTTTACCTCTTTTTCTCTGTCGGTCCGGATTAACCTATGCGGACTGCGCAGGCTGATCTGGGTCGATACATTACGCAGGGTCCATAACGTTGGTTTTCTCGTGGAACGGCTCACTAATGTTGCGTCATTAACCCTTTCCAACATAAAACAAATCAGCAGCAGACGACTTTGATGTTTTTTAGGTAGAAAAGTATATACTTTATTTAGATTGATTGATTGATTGGGGTTTAACGCCGTTTTTAATAATTTCTCAGTTATATCACGGCGGCCAGTTCACCTTCTCATGCATTTCCTGGTTTTCTCACACCAGTACTCCACACAACAATCTTCCCAAGCAACTGGCTGCTTTTCCACATATACTTAGCCCATTGGTGGAAGACGAATGACGTATGTCACATTGACTTTTGTCAATCCTCGGAAGGAGAGTTGGCCGAGCCGGGATTCGAACTTACAATCCCTGGATTGACAGCCCGCGTCGCTACCGACTGAGCTACCGGGGCTCGGCTACTTTATTTAGATGAAAGAACAATGTTTTTAAAAGTCGTCTGCTGCGGATGCGTCAGAAAGATTATGTTTGGAGGAAAGGATTAACCCTTTTCCTCACACGACAATTCTGCAGCAGACGACTTTGAACATATTTTGTCAAAAAATAGAAAATCTCAATAATTGAATGGATAACCTATGACTAAAAGTGGAAAACATTGTGGCAAAAGGAGAAATTGCTCGTTTTGAGCAATTTCTTCTTTTGTCACTATGTTTTCAAAAAGCCGTCTGCTGCAGAGACGTCAGAAAGCGTCTATATGAGGGAAATGGTTAACATTGTAAATTGCTTCACAACCGATCTGATGTCATATAAAAGCGAGAGGGCTGTGATGGTGTTACATCGCTAAATTGTGAAAGAAGCAGAACTTTTATGAAATAATGTACTTGTCATCGTAAATGATGCTATTTTCCAAACAACCCAGCCATTTGTGTTTGACCAATCAGAACTACTTGAACAAGCTTTGTACATAGTCACACAAGAAACATTTCTTTGAAATCGGAGCAGTCGTTTAAAAGGAGAATACTTTATTCTCTGTACTAAGTATTTTAGAACATAAATAGTTAAGTAGTTCCGCTCCTAGGTGGGCATGTCAGGATCAATCAGGATATACAATGTTCCATAAAAGAAATTATTGCTTAACTTGAATAAGAATATTCCGCTTCTTTCAAAGTGATCGGTTTTTTAATATGTTTGTTATTTTGAAATCATTTATTAACTATTCATTAAAATCATTATAAAATATAGGTCTGATTCTGACATTAGTAACGTGTATGACCATCGAGTGCATTTATGTCGCTGTAAGTTCACACGTGTTTTGAATTCGAATTGAGGGATTGTATGCCACTCTTCAAGTCCAATGCATCTCGGGGCAAAGAGACGTTACTAGAAGCAGTTGGGCGTCGCGATATATGTCCATCAAGATTGTTTCAAAGACGTTCTATCGGATTTAAATCCGACCGGGCTTTTTGAGGACAAGTTGCCTATGTAATCAATGGTGTTAGTTTGTAAAAACTGTTTGTTATCACGAGCGGGGATGACGGAGCTTTAGACGTTGCATTGAGAAAGCCATTTCGTAGATGCTGCTTCAAGATATCGCTGTCTTGGTCTGGCGTAGTTACACGTGGTCTACTAATTGAGTCCTGCGGGAATCGTCATCTGAGACACATAACCGCCTGTACAGATGACGCAAATTGTGCTGCCACCTCTTCAAAAAGAATTCCTGCTTCCAGAATCCAAATGATGTTTTCCCCGTATTTGTAGGATTTCGCGGCATTGAAATTCAGTTGTCAACCTTTAATTTTCATTTTTTTTTTAAATATTTACTGAATGGTGTCGAGTAATGCAATATATTGAAATGAAACACTTTTCTATATGTGAACTTGATTTTCTCTCCCCGTGAGTGCTCCCGGAAATGGTTGGCCGAACAAGCTGAACTTATTTCACATCAGATGGTTATCTAACCGATTTTGCAAAGTTCAAGGTCAATACATACCACGGCATGTACAGATTTTAATACATGTCACAATTAAACTTATCATTTACTGAACGAAGGTTACTTTTTTGGTTCAGTATGTGTATATGGTAACATCAGAATCTCTTCCATGTAATTAGAAGGTGTTAAAAGGTACCCTTTAGATATCCTCGTAAAACGGAGCCAATGCACACATTGTGATGCTTTGAAAACTCTTTGTAGAAAGTAATCCAATGACTATTTCTTAGACCTTTTAATAAAGCCGGAAAACTTTCCCCGCCCTTATAAAATACTCTTTCGACCAATCAATATGGCTGGACCAATTCAAAAGATTCACGATATTATTTCAAAGTCGAACCAGTACATTTGGAAGATTGTTTTCAAGATGGTTCTTAAAATAATCCCCAAAGAAGCTAGACTGATCCATGGCTGCCATGTTTTTTGACCAGTTGAGATGGCCTAAATAGTATATGCAGAGAGTCACCCAAGGAACCACCCAAGGAACAGTTCTGTCAAATAAGTTTATTCGGAGGAGAAGATTCTATAGGCAATTACGGGAAATTAGCCTCGTTACAAATCAAGTTGGATTGAACTAAAATTATAGACGGTAATTAAAGAAACATTTATGCAAAACAATTATGTAATCTACAGCTTTTGATATTAAGTAATAATTAGACATATAGTGCATGGCCTCTATCAGCCACAATTTCCAACTAAGCAATATAGCTTAAAGAGAGTAAGCCAAATAATAGTTCTGCGATATTATATTGAAATCGAACCATTTTGTACGTCTGAGAAGTTGTTTAAAACTATTTTGGTTGTCTTGTGCATGGAATAAAAATGTTTAGTAACAAGCTTGTAAAGTTTGGTAGGTATTGATCCATTGACTTCGGAAAGGGAAGTCTTTTAAATGAACATGTGAACACAGACTGACGCCGACCACAACCGATTAGTAATCGCCACAGCTCATTCCGAGCAACGCTGTGCTCGGCTGAGTGACTAAACACATTAAGTACCTGGCGCCACAATTTCAATTGTCGAACGATGCACGTTCAGCAATCTCTATAGTATATTTAAGACAACATACCTCTACATAATGGCCTATCATGTGAAATATACCGCGGCTGTCTCTAATTTGAAACCGGGCGACCATGGTTCGATCACCAGTCGTGGTACGACGGTCAACCAAACTATTTTCTTCATATACGTCTTATCATTCCCTCCGCATCGGGGTGTAAAATCAGCCGCCGCCGTAACTTATCGATATCAGAGCGACCTGCGATCTACATTATATTATAGAAGGGTTCTTTTTTTAATTATTTCTGTTCATTCCACGTTTGATATTCAAATTCATCCGTGTTCCTACAATACAGTTTATCTTCTTATCTTTCCAGTGGCATTTTTTTTTATCGAAGAAAAGCTCGTTCGTCTTGCTTCCAATTTTGTTTGAAGTCAACTATAGTATTTCCTAATATACATGTACTGCAATGTCAGCCGAACGTTATTTTCGCTGAACTCGGCTAACATTTTATACAGTTTCCCGTTTAAAGCAAAACTTATCCCTATAATTACATGAAAGTGGAACACACAAGGAGAATACGGTGATATAAACATATTTGAAATAAATAAACTGGATCTTGCTTCAAATTGCGTTTAAAAACTGCTGAAATTGCATTTCAGCGATTCTGTCCCAAATGTTAGAGTTATCTTCGGTTAGCTGATAAAGTATTGCGCCCGATACAGTGTTACGATGTAAAGAGGCACATATGTTACAGTTTTGATAACTGAATATTCTAATTTGGCTAATATGTACTGTTTCATTATTTTATTACTTAAAGAATATTATTAAATTTAAAGTGTTTCTTGATACATATAGTTTATTGTTTTGAAGAAGAAAAACCACTCAAAAAGTCAATAACTTATGTATTCTTATGACACATACGACAGTGTATGTGGAAAAGCAGCCAGTTGCTTGGAAAGACTGTTGTGTGGAATATTGGTGTCAGAAAGACAGTTACGTAGTAAGTGTTTTAATTGAATTTTCTAAGCCAAACATTTGTACAATAGTCCACGTATTTTTGGAATGGTTTGTTGTTACACATATGATTAAATCAATACAATACAATACAATACAATACATTTCATTACATTCAGGCACATTTGCCTATAGTACAAGTATTTACAATTTTCAAAACGTAATCCCTTTACGAGAAGCAAAGATAAAATGAATTATGAATATTAAACAATTTTTCCGACAAAATAAAAACTCAATGCTTGTTTGGTGTATCATTTTCAAATAGAGATACCATTATAGCATATACTCTTCTTTTTCTCGGACGAAGAGAATGTTAATTAGACTGGTTATTTGCCCCTCTTTCAAAAGTTATTCAATAGTATTTCAGTTATATCACGACATTTCTTGAGTAGATTACCAAACATGTTGTTAGATATATCCTGAAACCCTCACATAAAACGTTATGCTATCTTTCAATCTTGAGCGCCAAGGAGGACACCATTGTAAAGTATTTAGTATAGTTCGACTGTGGATCGAACTCTGATCTCTCGCTCTCTAGGCAGATGCTCTAATAACTAAATCACTGCTGCGGACGCAAGAGTACGTTAACATCCCACAGGTTGGGTCCCTCCACCACGGGATCTCAACCCGGGGACGACCTGTGGATAGACGTTGGTGGTTTTCCTCTGAGTCTAGGTTTCTAATACACTATGCTTGTCTGGAAGATGTTTCACAACAATTTAAACAGGAGTATTTTAGACCAGGCTCTTTCACATACAACTAAAATTAAACAGGTCTTCGCTTAACATCTGTAATAAAACTAATTTATTTCGGAATAATAATTACGGTAGCTCTAAAGGGACACACACGAATATTTTTTTTATCTCGTGCGCACGACTAAGGATCTCGCGCGCACGAGATACTAAGTCGTGGTAACGAGACAAGTATCTCGTGCGCACGAGATACTAAGTCGTGCGAACGAGATACAAAAAAATTGTATGTAATTTATAAAAATGTGTGTGTTCCTTTAGAGCTGCCGTAGAAAGGGACACACACGATTCTTTTTTCATCTTGTGCGCACGAGATACTATGTCGTGCGAACGAGATACTATCTCGTGCGCACGAGATAAAAAATATCCGTATGTAATTTATTAAAATGTGTGTGTCCCTTTAGAGCTGCCGTAAATAATGGCATACAACAAAGGTTTTTTCCAGTTTCCTAGCGATTAGGTTACGGGCTGACTTTTAAAAAATCATAGAGGGCCCCGCCGATGACCTTTCTATGGCAGCTCTAAAGGGACACACACATTTTTATAAATTACATACGAATTTTGTTTATCTCGTGCGCACGAGATAGTTTCTCGTTCGCACGACTTTGTATCTCGTGCGTACGAAAAAAACAAAAATCGTGTGTGTGTCCCTTTAGAGCTGCCTACTTATCTCGTTACCACGACTTAGTATCTCGTGCGCACGAGATAAACAAATATTCGTGTGTGTCCCTTTAGAGCTGCCGTACCTTTCACATCCTACTGTCACCAACCGAGAATTGGGTATCGGGTACGCACATCGGAACGAAATACTTTTGCAAATTCTCACAGATGAAAAGACATCGATGAAGTCCTCCGATCTTGAATCAAAGCACTGAAGTGCTGACGCCCTGTGGGCTGCAGGATGGTTGGAGGAGTAGGGAACTGTGAAAGGAAATAACAATTGCAGCTTATGTTTATGTTTTTATGATCCATATTCGGACTTGACTTAGATGTCATTAAGACAAACATTCTGACGAGAATGCCGTTGATACCTCCACAGCGCTTTAGGGCACCTGCACAGCGCGATCGAGTCGCCCGGTTGAGGGAGAGGTTTGCGAGCCACAGTGGGTGGTCGGCCAGACGCCGGCCTGTCCCTGGTCAATGTCTACCCGGTTTCCGGCCGGGCCCTGAGCGGCAAATTTGGCCCGGCGCTCGCCCGATATGTGTGATGCCCGGCCAGACATCGGCCAGGCATCAACCTAAAATGTTATCGCTATCCAACGAATTGTGTGGACATTCGGATCGCTTGACTTCCTTAATCAAGTTGTCAATGGTTGTCTGGTCGGTAAGACAAGGGTCACCGGACCTACGCCCCCCCCCCCCCCGCTAAATCCGCCACTGCATTTGTCACGCGACTTCTTCTTTGTTTACCATTACTTTTTCGTCGTACGGGCCCCCGGTTAATCCACCACTGCACTTGTCACGCGACTGCTTTGTGCTTCTGAGTTCCACTTCGCGAATGTTAATAAGCTTCCATATTTGACCTCTCGGTGCATTTATTTCTAAAGCAATCGATACCATAGTCCTACGGCCAACCTCCTATCATCGGAAGGCAACCCATATGGAAACATACGTGACTCGGTCAAT
Organism: Serripes groenlandicus; assembly: GCA_031761405.1. NCBI lineage: Eukaryota > Metazoa > Mollusca > Bivalvia > Cardiida > Cardiidae > Serripes > Serripes groenlandicus. Next base: position 86,444,928 of record JASEVX010000001.1, read on the forward strand.
ATTCGTCAGGTGATCGGCTGGCGTTTGTCGATATCGGACGAGTATCGTTCGGGCACCGACCAACGTTCCCTCGATGTATATAAGGCGCCCATACATGTTTTCGGCTGTACACATCTCACGGCTTCCAAAGTTTCAACAAGCAAAACTGCCGGAGGAATCCGGTTTGGGCCCTAACGATCTTTGTAGTCTTTATTTCAGTAATAGTTTACGGTGGTACCTCGATCAATTTCCGATATACAAACAGTTGATATGCTATCAGCGCAACTCTCAAGGAGGGTAACCACTTCTAGCAATCTCCAAAGTATTTTGTATGACCCGGCCGGGGATCGAAGCGATGTTGTATAAAGCACAACCACTATTCAGGATTAATAGGTGTATCAAGTTAAACTTTTCCACTTACAACAAATCTGCATTAGGCGACTTTGGTATTATCAAGGGAAAATCTATAAATGAAAGTATAATCAATGAGTTGAAAACAGTGTGACAAAAGGAGAAAATGCTCATAATAAGCAAGTTCAATAGGAGATAACTCCAGAAAGCCTGGACGGGTATGGCTTGTTTTATGGGATGAACCAATCTTATGTCTAGCACATCCACTTTTCATGATTAACCTGTGTATCAAATGTCATTAACTCTTAAGCGCCGACAAGTAGACTGTTCCATGTTCAAACTCGGGCAACTTCATTGTTCATGTAATACGAGTTTTTGAATATTTTGATACGTAAAAGGCAAACGATGCTGATTTCAGGTGAGACAGTTCGTTACGAGAAGTAGCCTAAACTATCTTAATCCTTTCCCAGTTACAACAAATCTGCAGCAGACGACTTAGAAATTAACTAGGCAAATATGTGGAACGTCTCTTTAAATGAAAGTTTAATTAATGAATAGCCTTGAAAACATTGTGACGAAAGGAAAACCTGCTCATTATAAGCAATTTCTCTTTTTGTCCCTATTTTTTCAAAAGTCAACATCTGCAATGGCGTCATATGTCGTCTTCCGATTAAAAACGGAAGAAGTCCGCTCTACAAAGTTTCATTTTCATACTGACAAAGCCAGTGTGAGAAAGGCAGAAGCTACACGGGTAGTTGAACTAGCCGCCTTGATGTAACTGAACTTCTATTGAAAACATCGTTCAACTCCAATTATTCCGTTAGTCAAACACTAAATTTGTTAATATGAATTCTGACAATACAATTGTGTGTTTGCTTCTTTAATTTACCATTTTTGATTGACACCATCGAGAATCGACAGACATGGATATATGACAATATTATTTTGATATTTATTATGTGGAAAACTCTTGTCCTGGTGAAAAAGTATGTTTTTACATAATATATATGAATATAGTGTCTTTGACTTTTAAGGTTTTAATGTTTTTTTTAGCAGAAATGTAGACATATCCGGGTAGTCAGTTGACCTCCAATTGAACCTCTGTCTTGTTAGGTTTTAAAGGCGACAATAACTGTACACACCATTCCTTTTAGACAGTTGTGTATAACTCAGCATCAATAATTGAATCATCACTGCACCGTTTGATAATTAAAACTCAAAGTTAGAACATGTAAAACGGTAAATAAAAATGACTTGCATTTGTTCTTATTTAATTCGTTGTCAATGGTTTCATGCATTTGTAGAAAATGTACAAAGTGAGTTTTTATCGTCCCTATACATTCCAACTACTAAACAGCCATCACTGTGTCTGTAAGATATGCAGTTTGGGTTCATTATCCCATCTTTCTCTGTCAAAATAATATGTTGTTTTTGACCATCTTTCGAGACAGCATGTACATTGTGAGACGCAAATCCACAGACCAGTAGATTGTCAAAGGCATCAAGGAGAATTCCGAATGGTTCCTGTAGATCTCTAAGTGTGTACCTGTATATCACCTGACCGAGTTGATCCAGACAGATTATAAATCCGTCGTCACCATCAGCAACGATGACTTTGTCTCCATTTCGAGAAACCTTTACGTCAACAGGGCTACTAAACATGTACCGTTCTCCGTCAAACCCTAGTCTTCTTTGTAACTGACCATTCCTGTCTAAAACCCTTATTTCACCATTACCAGGTTGATCATGACATGTGACATATATCTCATTGTTGTAGTAGTCTACACCAGTACAACACCTGCCGATTTTTAGTTTTTTCTTTTTCATCATTCTTGGTAGAACTTCAACAAACTGAGCTTTGGCTTGTTTACCGAGTGTAACCAGAAGTTCTGTATCAGAAACCCTACAGGTCTTAATTGCTCTCATTGGTAGTTCAGATATTAATCGGAAGTTCTCATCCATCAACTTAAGCCCGTCTTCAAAACATGCTAAAACAACATGGCCATTCGGCAGAAAGACGACATCTTGGACTCTGTTACAATCGACATTATACAACTTGCAATCGCTCACAGCTAGTCCCAAAAATGACGTTGAGTGGACAAGATTTCCAAATGGATGTAGCTGTTGCAGATGTGCTGAAACGTGTTCATTAGGCTCCAGGTGAACGTCAATTTCTTTTATTTCTCTCTCCAAGTTAGCTGTGACATGTTCATACTCTTGTAGAAGACACTCGCCCTTATTCATTGCCACGAACATAATGTCGTTTTGCTTGGTACTTTTGCATTCTTTCATAAGATTGACATTCTCCCGAATCTGTCTCAATGTATCGTTAACAATGACTTGATGATCATCAAGTTCTTTGGTCATTTGCTCTTCAACGTTTTTGATTTGGGTTTTTATTTTATTCTCAAAATCATCCAGGACATTATTTAAGTATTTTCGGATTCTTGCAAGTTCTTCAAAACAACTCTGGATTTGTGTTTTCAGTATACATTTACCACTTGTTCTTTCCTGTTTTAGGTCTCTATTCTTTTGTTCTAATTCCGTTAATTGATTATGAACCCTATCGAATTTTTGACTGAATTTATTATTGACAACATGTGTTTCTATTTCAGTTGTATCACATTGTCTGTGATAAGCGATTTTGCAGGTGTTGCAGAACACTCCGTTGTCAATTTTACAGAAGTATTTTATCGGCAGTTGATGTTTGTCACACATCATTACAGATGGTATCGGCTGGAAATCGGACGGTATAGTCAAAAGTTGGTCCCCTGTTAATAACATGTGGTTACGTGTCTGCTTGGAAGCTCGGTGTACTTTATCACATGCTTGGCAGAGAGCTTCTGTACATACTTTACAGTAAGATACAGCCTGTGATGTTAAGCCCTGGTACTTGCAAACATCACATTCGAGTATCAGCTCGTCTGAATCTTTGTATAATGATGAAGTTCCGCTGGCCATTCTTGAAATACTACTGAAATAAAAAGTCAAGTGGAGCCGAATTAAATATTAATGATAATTTAAAAAAAAAAAAAAAAAACTTGGTTATCGTCGGTGTTTACATCAATTTTCTCCTACGCTAGGTACTTGTTCAGTGGACACTTAATCATCAGTCATTCACATGTTAGCGTAAGGGTGATATCTTTATTATGTATATTGGTTTCTTATGAACCTTTGTGTCAATGCACAACGTTTCCCAGTTAAACCATTTCCCCCCAAGTTTACCCATTCAAGTAGGGCATTGAAACATTTTTATATTAATACTATACAAGAGAAAGTTGATGCAAGGCATCAATGTCGCCGGAAAAGACTGCATTGATTTATTTATGTATTCTTGACTTTCCTTAGTCTATTCAAACTTTAGGACCGTTGTAATGAAAACATTTGGTTATAAAGTTTATATTCATATCTATACATTAGGGTATCTATAACAAATTAACGAAATGTGTACACATTTATCTGGCTTTAATTTAATTTTGCTGTTGTTACTTATTTAAATAATAGTATTCATTCATATAATTTCAATGTTTGTCAATCTTATTCGAATCACAAGGTAAATATCCTGGTATTGCTTTAAAGGGAGGTAATTTGAAGAAAACAAAAGTCTTCAAAAGGAGAAATATATCAGCAATACCGTCTACAGTTTAAATTGTTCTATTGTTTGTGGATTTAAAAATGTTCTTTTTTTCTTATTTCTACATGTACAACGAAATATTGCGGCTTCTCTTTGACGCTTTGCGTCAAACATTCGTCTTGTACTTGTCTAAAATAAAATAATATCACTCGCTTTTTCATATCGAAATGCGCATGCGCGAAAATCGATGTTAAAGGTCACGAAACTACACAACAGAATAGGGTCTATATTTAGCTTAGAAACAGTTCCTACTTTAGATATTCATGGATTAACATTATTAAATGAATTCTACACAAATCAAGACATCTCTTTGAACATGAAAACAACATTTAGTAAGTTAAAATTGCTATTAAAAGGAGAATCCGAAATTGACCTCAATGATGACACATAAGAGTCTGCATTAGGGGGTGTTGGTTCACGTCTTGAAGGGACCACTTTTGTCTTCGTAAATAAGACAAAAAACTTAAATGCGAGTGAAATAAAAAAAACTGCAAACATTAAAAAATCGGAATATTTATTTCATTTTAGATGTGTCATTTATTAGTGTTCGTAAACAACCACAATTGTAATATGTTCAAATCATCTAGATTTGTTTCTTTCTAATAATAAGCCGCCCTCCCATGTGATTTCCGAAAAGCTATTAAAAATAGAAGTCGTGGGCTTCTGCCCGGCGACTAATAAGACGTCTTTCAAAGGAAAGGGAGGGCAAAGTGTCATATCTGTATGCCATGTATTTAGCATAAAATGATTACCCTTTTTAAGGTATATAAGTTGTAACTAATTTAAATAAGTGTCATATCTGTATGCCATGTATTTAGCATAAAATGATTACCCTTTTTAAGGTATATAAGTTGTAACTAATTTAAATAAGTGTCATATCTGTATGCCATATATTTAGCATACAATGATTACCCTTTTTAAGGTATATAAGTTGTAACTAATTTAAATACTCATTTGTAGATGTTAACCCTTTCCCTCATACGACAATTCTGCAGCAGACGACTTTGAACGTATTTTGTCAAAACATAGAAAATCTCCATAATTAAATGGATAACCTATGACTAAAAGTGGAAAACATTGTGGCAAAAGGAGAAATTGCACGTTTTGTGCAATTTCTTCTTTTGTCACTATGTTTTCAAAAAGCCGTCTGCTACAGAGGCGTCAGAAAGCGTCTGTGTGAGGGAAAGGGTTAAATGGGAAATTCGAAATAATATATGCAAAGGGCTATATGCTTCTTGCAAATACAATGCAATTTGTATCATGCAAGCGTAAATAGAATATGCTTTATTGGTTAACAGCTAATACTTGTTTGTTTGATGATATAGACAGATTGGACCTAATTATTATTCTTATATTAGTTCAATGTCAGTATTTAACATATTCTATATGTTCTGCGTCTTGCGAGTTGGTGTATCCGGGTTAGCATAGAATTCTTTTAAAAATGCATAGAGTAGTGGTTTTCTATTTATTAGAGTAATTTGTGAAAAAGTATCTTTAAAATGTTGTAACGTGACTTCAATGTTCATCCGGTGTAACTCATGGTTAAATCCAACTTTTGTCAAATCATTGGGAGTGATTCATGGCTTTTTTTTAATCCCAAAACTAGGATATGAAAGTTAGTATACAATTGGTCCAAGTTCATTCTGTAAGCAGTTTTTGTTTGAGGAGCTCCAGTTAACGGAGAATCGTCTATAGCAGTTTTGTCAGACCTGTACAATTTCAAAGTGACAAGACGAAATGGCAAATGTGTGTTTAGTTGAGTTTTTCGTATAATCTGACTTTCCAATCGCACACATGCTACTTTTAAAAACATGTGCAATGATTCTTAAACTTTGTTCTTAAGTGTTACTTCGTTCTGTTTGAAAGATATTTTTAAACGCTTTTTCTTCTCTTTCATAGAGAAGTTACTACAGTTATGTGGGTCGATTAGTTTGTACTATCAGAAAATCTTTCATGAATTTATGAAGAATTCAACTTATATAAACATCACGTGACTTTACGTCATATATATCAAATTTATTTTCAAATCGGAATATTCAAAGCAGACGTAAGTAAATGTTCATCTGTTGGGTTAGCTTGAAATCCGATAATAACATGGCGAATCGCAGATTGACTGTAGACGATATTTTGATCAGATTTGTTTTTATTTAAAGCGACAATGCTCAAACATAATCATAAGGTCGTGATCTAGATATTTATATTAGACAAGAGGGCCATAATGGCCCTGGATCGCTCACCTGAGAAATGCCAATCACATAGTCAATAACGCATCTTGTGGTCAGGTAAGCTATAACTAGAGTGTTAATAATATTTTCCTTCAATTTGGCATAGTGACCTAGTTTTAAACTGGAATATATATCATCAAACCACTCATTTTAGCAAAGTTTCAACATACTTAAATATAAAATACAGCTTTCAGAGTGTTAACAAGGTTCTCCTTCAATTAAGCCTAGTGACCTAGTGCTTAACCCGACATGACCCATAATCAAGCAGTGCTAAGATATCGTCAAGACAAACATTGTGACAACATTCATGCTGCTGAGGACAAAATTGCGGTCTCTATAGAGTGTACACAATATTTTCCTTCAATTTGGCCTTCGGACATGACCTATTTTTGAACTTAGCCTAGATTTCAACAGGACAATTATTCTGACAAAGTTTCAACATGCTAAAGATAGAATTGCGGCCTCCAGAGTGTTAACAAAATGTTCCTATGATTTGACCTTGTGACATAGTTTTTAATCTCATATGAACCAGTTTCGAACTTGGTCTAAATATCATTAGAAAAAATCAATCTAACAAGATTTTTCTCAAATTTGGCTTAGTGACTTAGCTTGTAATAGGCCATGACCTATATTCAAACCTAGTAAATACATTATCAAAACAACAATTTTGACAAAGTTTCAAAATGCTTAAATAAAAAGTGTGGCATTCAGAGTGTTAACAAGATTTTACTTCGATTTGGTCTAGTGACCTTGTTTATGACCAGACATGACCCATATTCAAACCTGGCCTAGATATAGTCAAACAAACTATCTGACGAGTTTTCAAGCTGCTGAAAAAAACTAAATGCGGTCTCTAGAGCGTAAACAAGATTTCCCTTCAATTTGGCATAATGACCCAGTATATGACCAGACATGACCTATATTTGAACTAAGCCTATATATAATAAAACGCCCATTATGACAAAGTTTTAACATGCTAAACATAACATCCAGAGTGTTAATAAGAGTATTCTTCAGTTTGACCTTGTGACCTTGTTTTCAACCTCACATGACCCAGTTTCGAACTTGGCCGAGATATTATCAACACAATTATTCTGACAAAGTTCCAAGCTCATATACTTAAAAATGTCTCAAGAATGTTAAAAACATTTTCTTTCAATTTTGCCTACTGACCTAGTTTTAGCCTAGATATCATGAAGACATATCTGACAACATTTCAACATGCTAAATATAAAAATAAGGCCTCCATAGTTCCTTCTATTCTACCTTGTGACCTAGTTTTGATCTGACATGACTCAGTTTCGAGCTTGGTTATGATTTGATGGAGATATTTATTATGATAGATTGGTTTGAAAATGTTGCCTGTAAAGGGTAAACAAGGCAATTGTTGATGACGCACGACGCATAACAGAGACCTTTCTCACCATAAGCGCCCCCGTGCTAAGGTGTGTTAAAAAGACCCATACGATTCTTTTCAATATTTACCATTAAGTTTGGAAGTGTACGTGCATGCACAACAGACTGTACACGTGGATGTCAAATGATGCAACATTTCATATGCATTACGATACATATCCAGCATTAATAAATTTGTAAAAACGTAAATACAATGGAAATTGCAATGATGGGAAAAAATATGAAAATACATGTTATAGGTACCAACATATAATAAGTACTTATATTTAAGGTCATATTAAGTGAGTACCAAACATTTATTGACATGTGAATGAACAAAAGCGTATAATATATAAAAGTTTTTAGCCGTTTCTTTCTATTAATTTAATATTAATTTAATGGCGTATGTATTGTGGTGGGGTACAAATAATCAATTTGAAAACGAAAGTGAATTTGAAAATAGAACATACGTTTCTTCAAGCAGCGTATTATTATATGATTGCTGTAATAGTTAAACGAAACGGAAGAACTAATTTAACATCAAACTATTGAAATTACTACAAAAACATGAAAATCTCTATACATTAACTCACCTTTGGTAGAATAGAAGTCGTCTAACAAGGAAGAAGAAAAGGTAATGGTTTAACAACTGCCTCGATATCGATAATTTTGTATTCGCTATGACCTAGTTTTGAAATGTTATATTACACTCGTTTAAGACCCCAATCGCCAGATGCGGCTCATGTATAATAGGGAAAAAAAAGAACTTCAATGCCTATCACAAATAAATATATTACTCGTACCTGTAAAAAACACAGTTAGAGGTTGTTTAAATTCATGTGTTATTTTTACCATCTAAATAAAATGGATTGTTGGAAAGGTTTGTTATTACAAAATGTGATAAACTCATGCTCGTTTGATTTACAATTTTCTGGATAACGAGATACCCTTAAACTTACAGCATTTAATCCTTTTAACTCGTACCGAGAGATTGTTTGTTTGGATAGTATTTTCGCCTCATTCAATAGTAATTAAGATATATAACGACATTTCTTGAGTAAGTTACCAAAACTGCTGTTAAGTTTATCCTGAGACCATCAGTCGTTAAGATATTCCTCTATCTGGAGCGCTAAGGAGGAATCCACTGCTACCAGTGTACATTATTTGGTATGACCCGACCGGGTATCGAACCCTAGTCTCCATATTGAGGTAGATGCTCTAATAACTGAACCACTCTTGCGGTCGCAATAGTGTGTGCCCCCTCAATGACGGCTTTTGGATAAATGTATGTTCACTACTTCTGAGTCAAAGTGTCTCAAACAATATGCTTGCCTGAATGGTGTTTTACGCCGTTTTAAACAGGAGTATTTAAGGTCAGACTTTCATAAACAACTACAATTCAACAGACCTTCGCTTAACATCTGTAGAAAAACTTTTTTTTTATTTCGGGAAAGTAAAGATAACACAAAACGAACAGTTTTCCCCGATTCTTACATTGTACCCTAAAATAGTTTAAACTGTATCATATGTTTCAATGATTGTCCATACTTCTTTTCCATATGATTTCAATTCAGAAAAGTATTATTGCACGTGGTCATACAGCTGACAGTTATCCTAGATTTGCAAATGAAGGAAAGTAAAAATTTGAATGGTGTGGAAAACATTATGGTGAATTGAGAAATTGCCCATCATGTGTAATTCCTCCTTTTGTCACAATGTGTTTAAATGTCGACTGCTGATGATGCTTCAAAATGGGAAAGGGTTAAGACTTTTTACATAACATGAATCTGCAGCCGCTTGATTGAAAAACATCTTGACAACAAATTGATAATCTCTATAAAAAATGTATTACAATTTAATACAAGACGAATTTTGATGCAAAGCATCAAAGACGCCGCGCATGATTTTCAAACATGACTTAAAGGAAGCAGATGCAGTTCAGTACATATAATAAACATGTGCAAACAGACAGGATGTAAATATTTTGAACAAGAAGGCCAAATGTCTCTTTATTTTAAACAAGAAGGCCAAGACGTGCCTATATTTTCTCACCTGGCTACCATAGTCTATAATAAAAGGTTATCAAGAGCCGAAAGGATCAATTTCGACGTAGGGATTAGACGTTTTATATGCTCCATCTATGTGATATTCAGCATGTGAAAGTCTATTCTCCTTCCAGTTTAGCAGAAGTATGATAACCAAAACGGGAGTATACAAACAAAAAATACAAAGTAATTTTAACAAGTTTAAAGATATTTATTATCAAAATTGAACATTTATGAAATTAAAAGAAAAATTTCAAATGTAAAGTCAACATTTAGCAAGAATATAATGGTCTGAATGAACAAACTGTATGGGGAGGAGCATTTTAAGTTTAGAAATACTACTTTATAATACTAATTTTATAAATATGCAAAAACATCCCCCGAAAACATTTTTTTAGGACCGTAAACCAAACAATTAAAAAATTAAAACCGTAGCCTAGGAAGTTGGAGAAGAGTGAAACTTAATTTCTGAGCTTTGATGAATCGTGTCAGTGCCGTAAACAAAACTATTAATAACAATAGCGTAGCCTAGGAAGTTACGGAAAAGTTATTAAATACAAATTAAATGTGTCTAACATTTTGTAATAACGGTAGAAGACATACGTATTTCGTATCTAGTTGTTTCTTAAATCAGTTAATATAATTTATTGATTCATAAAGGTTGTTTTTTCAAACATATTTCAGAGTTGTTTCGTCAAGTTGCGTCAGCCGGCTGCCATGCCCAGCCGGAGTTGGGATTTCCCGACTTTGTCCCCCGTCCTGTTCGAATTAGAGAGTTTAACTGGCATCGTGACATGTGTCAGGTGAAAGTGCTACACTCTGGCTCCAAGTCGCAGTAGCCGGATTCCACTCGGATTTATGGCAGCTGGCTTCAATGTTCAGATGAAGTTGGCATTTTGGCCAAGTCTTTTAGCCCAATTCCGGCTGTATATTGCTCGAATTTAGAGAGTTTAACTGGCATCGTGACATATGTCAGGTGAAAGTGACACACTCTGGCTGCCAGTCACGCTAGCCGGATTTATGGCAGCCGGCTGCAAAACCCAGTCGGAGATGGGCCGACAGAGTGGCTCCCACCCTCGTTTTGGCGTGCCTTTTGTTCAAGATAGATGGATTGGACGATTGATTGATGCATGCCAGGTGAAAGCATCTCAAACTGACCTTGTGTTGCACCAGGTCTTGTTTCGTCAAGTTGCGTCAGCCGGCTGCCATGCCCAGCCGGAGTTAAGATTTCCCGACAAAGTCCAGACTTTCCCCCGTCCTGTTCGAATTAGAGAGTTTAACTGGCATCGTAACATTTGTCAAGTGAAAGTGCCACACTCTGGCTCCAAGTACCACTAGCCGGATTCCACCCGGATTTATGGCAGCTGGCTGCAATGTTCAGATGAAGTTGGCATTTTGGCCAAGTCTACAGCCCAATTCCGGCTGTATATTGCTCGAATTTAGAGAGTTTACCTGGCATCGTGACATATGTCAGATGAAAGTGATACACTCTGGCTCCCAGTCGCGCTAGCCGGATTCCACCCGGATGTATGGCAGCCGGCTGCAAAACCCAGCCGGTGTTGGGCCGACAGAGTGGCTCCGGTATATATCGATCACACCCTCGTTTTGGCGTGCCTATTGATCGAGATAGATGAATTGGACGATTGATTGATGCATGCCGGGTGAAAGCACATCAAACTGACCTCGTGTTGCACGAGGTCCTGTTTCGCCAAGTTGCGTTAGCCGGCTGCCATGCCCAGCCGGAGTAGCCGAAGTTCCGCCTGGTTAATACAGCCGATGTAACCGGAATTATTGCTGTTGCGTCTGGTTAATACAGCCGGTGTAGCCGTAGTTCCGACTGTTCTAGCTGGTTGAAACAGTCGATGTCGACGGAGTTCCAGCTGCTCCTGCTGGTTAATGCAGCCGGCATAGCCGTAGTTCCGCCTGTTCCGTCTGGTTAATACAGTCGGAGTAGCCGGAGTTCCGCTTGTTCCGGCTGGTTAATAAAACCGGTGTAACCGAAATTCCCGCTGTTCCTGCTGGTTAATAATGCCAGTGTAGCCGGAGTTCCGGCTGTTCCAGATGGTTAATACAGCCGGAGTTCCGACTGTTCCGGCTACTTGATACAGCCGGAGTAGCCGGAGTTCCGGCTGTTCCGGCTACTCCGGCTAAATTCACGCACATACATAACAGACGTTTTACGATTGTTTTCGGACAAAGTCTTGACAGCCACCGTGTAAACAAAATAGCCAGCTTATCAATGTTTATTCGTGAATGGCGTCTGAGATCATCAACTAATTTTTGCGATTAAAACACCATGATGTATATAATTGGCATTCCGCTTGGTTTCGTAAAGCGTTCCACTTTAATCGTTGATGTTTGGAGTCTCTGCAACAGATAATCTTCGAAAACATTGTGGTATAAAGACAATGTTCCATCCAAGTTTGTATTACAATTACATTTACCTGATTTTAAAGAATTTGCCGAAAACAGAAAAACTGCTTAATTCTAATGGAAGATGTATTGATACAAATTAAAGAAAATTACGTATTGTGAATTATGGTATCCCCCCATTAAACATACTAAACACATAGAATCTGAATGGCGACCGCCTTAAATAGTAATAACATGTTTATTATATCAATCCTTCAATATTCATTGAAACATTTATTATTTTGTTTGTTCTGTTTGTTTTTCTTATTGGGAAATTTAGCCGTTTACACACGGCCTCGGTGGTGTAGTGGTAGAGCGTCCGCCTCGGGTGCAAGAAGTCATGAGTGCGTTCCCGCCCGGGTCACACTTATGTCTTTAAAAAATGGTTGTAATGTCTTCCCTCCTTGTCGCCCAGGGTTGCGGGGTTGGTATTACGACTGACTGACGGGTGTCAGGAAAAATGAACCAGCAATACTGGTAACTACCCAGGAAACGCCGCGATACTCCTGATTCTTTGATTTGAAAGCGGCGTAAAACACCTACCAATCAATCGCACTTTACAGAATAGAAACTATAACTTTATTGGACGAGCAAGTAGTGTATAGTCTTTAATTACAATTTAACAATACAAACTTAAGCAATGTCAACAGAACGTCTGGATGATATAGCGGATACTTCTCATTAAATATGTATTGTGACTTATGTTAAACATATTTACAATCTCATTAAAACAAGACCAACATTTCTCATCGCTCGGTTCTATACAACCGGAACACTCGACAATCATGGTATAAGTGTGCGTTTTCTAAACGCATGTTGATCAATACGTTCGTCGATTGTTTCTGCGTTTTCGCGCCATAAATATCCAGTTTATATAGCAAGTTACATATATTCATTCAATCTCGATGTACTTCTTTTTCGAACGTCTGGAACCGACCATGAATATCCTGGAACACAAATAGAATTGTATCAAAAGGACTGGCTTAAAACGAGATATGCTAAGTAATAAACCCTTTCCAAAATACAGCAAATCTGCAGCAGACGACTTTGAAAATATCTAGGTAGTAACATCTCGCTTAAACAAAGTATACTCGTACTAACTGAAAAAAGTTTAAAACATATGGCTAAAGGAGAAAGTTATCATTTTTAGCAATTTCTTGATTTTCCACACAATGTGTTCAAGCGGCTTCTGCTGCAGAAGCTCCAGAAAGCGTCTGTATTGGGGGAAGAGTTAACAATAGTTATAACATTCATTATACTGGCAAAACAAGGATGTTCAAAATGGGAATTTTGGCTGTCTGTTGAATCCGCAAGTTTGTGTCTAATATTTGTTTCTACATATAAATGTGTTAGTCAATCTAGTAAAGTTGAAAACAGAAGTTATTTACATGGTTTATTGATGCTTCTATTCAACGAATGAAAACCTAATTTATTCTTGATAGTTTTAAATTCTTATGGCCATCCTTGGAATAGTACCATCATGATATTAACCCTTTCTCACACATAGACGCTCTCTGACGCATCTACAGCAGACTATTTTTGAAAACATTGGGGCTAAATGAGGAATTGTTCAAAATGAGCAATTTCTCCAGTTTAGCAATTTATCTGAGTTTTAAGTTACTTTAAGTAACTCTAAATTGGGAATGTTGGTGAATACGGGCCAAGATCTGAATATTGTGACGTAATATCTAAAATAGAATAATTTTTTTTTTTTTTTTAAATTGATAACCCAGATAACCACATTTTACAAAAGCAATGTAAGTACTATAAAAGTAGATAAAAGTAGAATCATATCGGTAGTTAACCCTTACACGTCTTTAGCACTCATAATACACTGTATACAATTCCTTCATTTGCCACAATGTTTTGAACTTCATTAAAAGAGAGGTTCCATATTTTTGACTTAATGTTTGCAAAGTCGTCTGCTGCAGATTTGTTAGTTTAACTCTTTCAGCGCCAAAGGCAATATTGAGCTTTTTGCAAACAATACTGATTCAGGTGAGTCAGCTCGTAACGTACTGTCTCACCTGAAATCAGCATTGTTTGCCTTATGGTTATTCAAATATTTCAAAACTATTAAAGCATATACAATAGAGTCGCCCGACTTTGAACATGGAAGAGTCTACTTTAAACAATTCGGCGCTGAAAGAGTTAAACAATATCTTATTAATATTAGTTACAATATAAACATAAAGCTATATGTACATTACAAGTGGATCAATTTAAGATTGGAAAACAAGTTTTTAAAGACATGTACTAAGTCTTATATTATCTCCTGAAGATTTATTGTAAGTAGCAAAGGATTAAATAACAATTGATATCGTTTGTGTCGTCCGAGTTTGTGACCGAATGGACGTGTCACAGTCGCATTTACCATCGACGGCAACTGCAGCAGAAGACTTTTTAAAACATTGTGACAAAAGGAGAAATTGGTCATAATGAGCAATTTCTCCTTTTGTCACAATGTTTTCAACTAAATTAACGTACTTATAAAGATCTTTCAAAGTAGTCTTGCAGTAGGATTGGGTTTTAACGCCGGTTTCAACAATATTTTGGTCATATCACGGTGACCAGTTCACCTACCCACACGTTTCCCGGCTTTCTCCTACCAGTACTCCACACAACACAGTTTTCCAAGCAACTAGCTGCTTCTCCACATAGACTGTTAGCCCATTGTTAGAAGACGAATGACTCCTGTCGCAGTGACTTTCGCCAAACGTCGCAAATGATGTTGGGTTCGAACTCAAAACCCCTGAGCTACCAGCGCTCGAATAAAGAAGCAAAGAGATACTTACACCATTAAGAGTATACAAACGCCGTTGACGCCAGCATACACAAAGAATATAAATCCCCGATATATGGATACAGTAGACAGGTAGATGGTGTTTGATGATATCGCACTAATGAGGTTAATCGTGGTTTCCCCGACGGATATACTGGCGAACATGGCACCTGGGAAATCAAACATAAACACGTGAACATTTGATCCGTCCTGCCATTAACCAACATTATGGCCTCTGCGTAATATATCGACCCCGGATCAGACCGCGCAGACTGATCCGGGCCGACATATTCCGTCTCAGGGGGATAGAGGTATAGAGTAATGATTCCTGAAATAGAAAATCCACAGGAGACGGAAAGTGTCTATCCTGGTAAGCCTGCGCGGCATGCTTAGGCTTATCCGGGTCGATACTTTACGCCGAGGTCACAATGTTGGTTTTCTCGCGGGACGGCTCATATGGACTCATAGCTTTAGATCGGGTCCGTATTTGGTGTTCTTAAAACCATATTTGACCCTCGAAACCGGCATTTTGAATACGTCTCGATAATACGGTGATTTGTATTGCCGCAACATCGGGGTCTTTTCCTTAATGAGATAATACTTGGGGGACGAAATACCTTATCGAGTACATGTATATCTCATTGTCATAAATGTGTGCGAAAATACTCAATGAATTAGTTAATTGATTGATTGGGGTTTAACGCCGTTTTCAACAATTCTTCAGTCATATCACGGCGGCCAGTTCACCTACTCAAATGTTTCCTGGTTTGCTTACACCAGTACTCCACACAACATACTTTCCAAGCAACTGGCTGCTTTTCCACATAGACTGTTAGCCCATTGGTGTAAGACGAATGTCACAGTGAATTTTGTCAAACGCCGGAAAGAATGTTGGCCGAGCTGGGGTTCGAACTCAAAACCTCTGAATTTACAGCCCACGTCGCTACCGGGACTCGGCCCGAAAAATCAATGAAAGAATCACCCATTATCGAATCGACTGTAAGACATGAACAAGTTGGCAGTATATACCGCCAGTGTTTTCATCCGCTCCGACGCATAACAACATGGTTAGCAACATATGCCTAACACCGTCACTGTTTGCTAGATTTAGACTTTATATAAACAACAACTCCTATTATTTATATAGTCATCTTTCATCGCTGCTGAGGATGTTACTTTTTATATAGATACTTTTAAATGCAGGCAGGAGTCGTGATCTAGGAACAATAATCAAAAATTGTAATTTGTGACAAGTGTAGATCAAGATCAATCTCGGCAATGCAGAAAACGATTCAGATCTAAATCAGAACAGACTTGACCAACACCTGTTGTTTACCTTGTTTTTGTGGTGACGTCATCTGTGACATAATAGACCTTACCATTGGTACTGTCAGTAAGCCGCAACAACCGACCACGGCCACTACAAGAAATAATAATATCTTGAAATATATACCACTCTTTTGATTGAAAACGGATTTCTAAAGTTTAGATATTTAAGCGCCGAATTTCAAAAAGTAGACTTTTCCTTATTTAAAATCGGTGGAACCATATTTCATTTAACAAGAGTAATTGAATATATGGATAACTAAAAGGTAAACAATGCTTATTTCCTGTGAGACAGCTCGTAACGATACTCATCGTCGTTGATGCTAAAAGGGATAATGGGATATAGTGGCAGATGGTAAATATTAGGGCAATGTTATATTGGTATTGGTTAACAAAATGTATTTTCATCATATTAACCCTTATCCTCATACGACCCTCATACGACAATTCTGCAGCAGACGACTTTGAAGGTATTTTGTCAAAACATAGAAAATCTCCATAATTGAATGGATAACCTATGACAAAAAGTGGAAAACATTGTGGCAAAAGGAGAAATTGCACGTTTTGTGCAATTTCTTCTTTTATCACTATGTTTTCAAAAAGCCGTCTGCTGCAGAGGCGTCAGAAAGCGTCTTTATGAGGGAAAGGGTTAACAAGAGTAATTGAATATATGGATAACTAAAAGGTAAACAATGCTTATTTCCTGTGAGACAGCAACGACGACTTTTGAAAACATTCTCCTTTTGTCACAATGTTTTTCAAAAGGCGTCTGCTGCAGATGCGTCAAAATGCGTCTAGAGGTGGTTTATTAATTACCTCTTTCTCGCATAGGACAAATCTGCAGCAGACGACTTTGAAAATATGTCAGTAAAAATAATAAAAATCTCTATAAATGAAAGTATTATTGAAAAGAGTTGAAAAACATGGTTGCAATTGTAGATTTTGATATTAATGAGCAATTACTCCTTTTGCCTCAATGGTTTCAAAATTCGTCTCCTGCAGAGGCGTCAAACTGCAACCGCATGTGGGTAGGGTTAGTTTATCTCCCTAGTATACATTGGCGTAACACTACAAGGGTTCTGTAATGTTTTAAGTTACTTATTTTTTAAAAATAATAACAAATCACTCACCCATGTTTTAAAAGTTCTAACTCTAAAATAACTTACCTATGTATATTACTAACTCAGAAGTTACTTACTTACAATACTAAATCTTAAGTAACTTACCTATGTATAGTACTAACTCTGGATGTGACATACTTACATTACTTAATCTTAAGTAACTTACTTCAAGTACTTACTCTGAAGTTACTTATTTACAGGACTGAATCTTAAGTAACTTACTTCAAGTACTTACTCTGAAGTTACTTGTTTACATTACTTAATCTTAAGTAACTTACTTCAAGTACTTACTCTGAAGTTACTTATTTACTGGACTGAACCTTAAGTAAATTACTTAAAGTACTTACTCTGAAAATACTTACGTGTAGTACTAAATCTTAAGTAACTTACCTATGTATAGTACAATCTCTAAAGTAAATAACATAAAGTACTAAATCTGAAGCTACTGACTTAAAGTTCTTACTCTGAAGTAACTTACCTATGTAAAGCATTAACTCTGAAGTTGCAAGTGCTTCAAGAACAAACGAGGCTCCATATGATATACATCCAATGAGGGCAATAACCTCGTCGCTCGTGAACATCAGGAGAACGGCAACCAATACGATTCCAATGACCTGCTGGATACCAACCTTTAAGGCATTAAATATGCCAATCTTATCTGGCCCGAAGCAGAATGGAGCATTCAACAGGTAAAACCCTTCTACTGAAACCCGGCCAAAAATGTCATACGAGGTCAGGACAAAAACAGCAAGCATTATTATGTACATCCATCGTCGGCCAGAATTCTTCTTGCTAACATATAAATCTACGGCATCTTTCAGATTGTCGTAGAATGTCGCGTACTGTCGT
>JASEVX010000001.1:86463246-86509604 GCA_031761405.1 Serripes groenlandicus
CACTCCTTCATACAACATGTGGTATCACTGTAAACCAATATTAGCTGGCATATACACACACTGTCTTCTCGATATTCACATATCATATAAAGGTTTCGTAAAATATTCGGACATTAGTATGGTAATAGCTTCCGTATCCATACAGAAGTAAAACGGACAGGGGCGTAGCTCCCTTTAGGCACTGTAGGCACGTGCCTACACACTTTTTCTAATAATGCCCCAAAATACAGCTGCGGCGATAGACATCTGCGTAATGTATCGACATTAGACATTCGATTAGACATTCGCGAATTAAGAGATTTAGGTACCAAATTCATTGGAGGTCAATTTACATTAAAAAAACGAATGTCTAATTGGTCAGTTAGACATTAGACTTTCGCGAATTACGATATGTATGTTCCAAATGTATGTCTAATCGAATGTCTAATGTCGATATTTTAAATTTGCGAATCTTTCTTCAAATGTCTAATGTCTACTATGATTAAACATTCGATAATCAAAACTTGCGAATGTCTTATCGAATGTCTACTGTCTAATTAGACATTCATTTTAAAAAAATGAATGTCTAATGTCTAACGTCTTTCACACACTTGGTAATAACGGCATATAAGCAAATCGTTCGAGAAACTGTTACGTAAGCTAGATTCACCGAAGAAATTACAGCCACTGTCACTAAGCTTAGCCGCATATCTCTCTCTCAATACAGCTGAATTTAAAACATGGACTAGTGAAGCCTTCGATTCCGATTGATTGGGGTTTAACGCCGTTTTCAAACATTTTTAAGTCATATCACGGCGGCCAGTTCACCTACTCATGTGTGTTTATGGAATTCGCACACCAGTACCCCACACAACATATTTTAAATTCCATAACTAATACTATGACTATCAAGGTAAGAATGTTGAAGTATAGAACCGGGTAAGACGATACATGTACGCCGGCTGGCCTGGCTCTATACGAGTGGCACTATCCATTTCAGCAATCAAAGCGTTAACTGTATGCAAACCTGTTGCGATAGCCTTAAACGAGAGGAGGGTACGGATGAAAAGTCTTGACAAATTATCATTTGAAATCTACTACAACCGGTATTGTTAAATGTTACATACCTTAATATAAGAACACAATGTTTAACCCATTCCCGCACAAGATAAATCTGCATTTTGAAAATTCCAATAAACAAAACTTTCATTAATGAGTAGAGTTGTAAAGATTGCGATCAAAAGATAAATATTCGCAATATATTATGTATAAATGATTATGCATATCCTCAATCTGTCAATTATATGTTTATCACATCCTCTTTAAGGCCGACAGCTTAAGTAATTATCCCCGTTAGGGATATTGAATACTGACACAATTTTATTTAATTATGTTAACAGCATCATTTTTGAACCGTAACAAACTGATAACAAATAACAATCTCCGTTTTAAAAGTCGGTCTTTACTCTTTAACACTTTCCCTCATTGAACTTGTGTACCCCAGATAACACAATTACCCACGTCTATGCGCTCTAACGCCTCTGCAGCTGCCGACTACGGCAAACATTGTGACAAAAGAAGAAATGCTCATAATGGATACTTTCTCACTCTGTCACAATGATTTTAAGTCTTATTCATTAAGAAAACTTTTATTTAAAAAATAGAATGGGTTTGAGAAGGTCGTGTAGAAGTTGAATAGATGTATGTCGGCAAGCGGTCTTAAAGTCGTCTTGAAGAGTCTTATTGAGTAGGCCTAGTATGACCAACTAGGTCTGATAAAGGTCCCCATCTGTCGTGTAGACCCAAGACCAAACACGTTGTCGAGCTTGGTCGCGGGATTTGGCCTGTTGGGGGAGATCGGGGTACTCAGATCGGTGGTGAGAGCTTAGGGAGGGATCCCTTCCCACCTTCACGACCATGCTCACAACCAACGTCGACATCGGAAAGTTGCTAAGACTGGCGTGTATCGTGGCCCGTTCTCACTATCGATCTGAGAACCTCGATCAAACTCAATCACGCGTTCGTGATATCACTTCCTCGGTCTACAGGGGGTCCCGCCCGGTCTGCAGCGGTATAATGTGGTCGTTAAACGTCGAGGTTTCAACATGGATTAAATTCTGACGCGATCTGAAACACATCTTGCGGTGCTCTGGTAAAGTCATGTATACTCGTGTAGAATGTCTAGTTCGTCGAGAAGACATCTAGTAACACAATTCAAATGAGATGTTTTACTCAATCGACTCGATAATTTGCAGACCGCACCCTATCTCTACTCGAACATGCGCGATCTCTACACGATCATACCCGACTATATAATGTCTGTTGCTCTCTTTCCATCATGGGGCGTTCTCACCGCCGATCTGAGTACCTCGATCATGCGGTCGTGAAATGATCTCCCTCGGTCTGCAGGGGGGTCCTGCCCGGTCTGCAGCGGTCTACCTTGGTCGGTAGCGGTCGGGGCTTCTACATGCGTGTAGCGCTCGAGAAGCCAGGCGGTCTGGAAGAGGTCTGAAATACATCTTGTAACGCTCTGGTAAACTCGTGTATACTCGTGTACAAGGTCTAGTTCATCGGGAAGACATCTAGTTACATTTCTTTTTACCGATCTGTACTGGATCAACTAGACCTGTATACGACCTGTACTCGATCTTGTACAACCCAAATCAGATGCATTTACTCAGACCGCACCCGAACTCTATTTAAACATACACGGCTTCTACCCGATCATACCCGACCGCCTCGATATTCTTTTCAATGATGAAGGTCAATGTCACAGTGGGCACTTTTGCGGGTTTTTCATAACTGGCCGGGATTCCATCGAAGCAACATCGAACTAAAATCCACATTCTGCTACAGGTCAACTGAATACAGAACAAAATACTAAAGTGTTATACCTAGTCTGCTGCTATCGTGCAGCGATCATGCCCGATCGTACATGGTCGGCTTTAAGTCGAGTACAGGTCGGGTAGAGGTCGAAGAAAACTCGGGCTGGCCGTGTTGATCGGGTATACATCGGGTATACATCGGGAAGGGGTGGGGAAGGTCCAGTTTAGGTCGAGTAGAAGTCGGGATGTGTGTCGGCAAGTGGTTTTGAAGTAGTCTGGAAGGATCTTGAGTTGATCTAGCATGGTCCACTAAAGGTCTGGCAGATGTCCCCTTCGGTTGTGTAGACCCCCGACCCAACACCTGGTCGAGCTTGGTCACGGAATGTTGCCGGTCGGGGAGATTGAGGTATTCAGATCGGCGGTGAGAACGCGCCATCATGATGTTGCTTCTTCGATAGACCATGGTCAACTGATTATCGAACAAAATATTTCAATTGTATACCTGCTGGTATCGTGCTGCGATTGTGCCCGATAATACATCGTCGGGTTCAGGTCGGATGTTCCAATATGCAAATGGCACAATAGCGATCTGATTGCCATAGAAACTCCCGCATGGTTCAAGAAACAGGTCTTAAAGTTCAACCGTAAGTGCAATCCAAATCGTTTCATATCAGTCGTATTTTGAAGTATCTGCAGAATAGCAGACACCTTATGCATGATACGCACCTTCTCCTTTTGCCACGATTTTCTCCACTAGTACATTAATTAGACTATGTGTATGCACAGGCAGCAATTAATATTTCTTTTGGAAATACATTTTTTGTATATTATTAAATTAAGAAATCTAAATGTTTACCCCGATATTAAATTGAAAACATTCAAGCACAACATATTGGGGGGAAAAGTAAATCATATATGAATGTTAATGATAATAAAAAAGACATATTTTGGTGAAAGGAAGCATTGATTACTATGACCAGTATCTTCTTTTACCACCTTGATTTTTAAAAGAAGTCTGCATGCAGTTTAGGATTAAATGTATATTACAATAAGTGTAATTTATCACCAGAAGATAGATATATGCGTATAAAGAGAGTGTTCTCGTTGGACTATGCGTATGCACATTCTATAAGACCCCAATGACATTTCAGTTTTGGTTTAAATTAACCATCAATACCCAACCTAGCAAGCAATTTGGTCCTGTCAACAGTTCTTTTGTACAAGCATTTGACTGCAAAATGTTGAAGACATCGAGACAAAAGGAGACTTTGCCCACAATGTTTCCAAAGGTTGTTTTCTGCAATGGGAAAAGGATTATTAAGTACGTGTTCATTAACTATATAAGCCATCTTAGGCAAAAACGGGTCTTGTCCCATCTCAATAATTATATTATTTACTGTTTGATTGTGTCATTTCATCTAGCTTGTCCCATATGTATAACCCTTTCAATCATGCAGACACATTCTGACGCCTATATCTTTTGAATTAACAGTGGCAAAAAGAGAAATAGCTCATGATGATCAATTTCTCCTCTTGCCACAATGATTTCAACTAGGTTCAATAATTATACTTGCATTTATAGAGGTTTTCCGCAGATGTGTCGTATACTGTTGGAAAGGTATAGCAAGCATTGTGATGTATTACACTAGGAACTCTGAATTTATCTACGTTCTTGATCGAGTATAATATATATTTTGTAATGGTTCTGTTAGTGAATAAAATGTACTATACACAAAGTGATGACGTGTTTTTAAATAGGTTGCTTATGGATTTCTTCTATTTATGTCGATTTTCTTAGACAGCGCAGTCCATTTATAAATGAAAACAAAATGTGCAGTAGCAGGCAAACAGACCGTATTGCATTGCTAGTTGCCAAAAAGGAATGTCCAGTCGAGCATTTTAATACACAGGCAAAATCTAGTCATTGCATTTTTATCCCCCGCAAAAAGAGATGGGATATTGGTTTGGCATTGTCTGTTCGTCCGTGCTTCTCTGTCTGTCCGTCTGGAGCCACATCTAAGGCATGGTTAAACATATTTTATTTAAAACTATATAGCAATGTTAAATACCATAGGGAGTTGACCCTCTTGCGAATCTAATTAGTTTTTTGCAAGTTTTCTCCCTTAAAATCAATGGTTTATCTCATTAAACCTTTGAACACACTCTTGTTTACGTTCCTAGTCGTACATACCTTCGAGTGTTTATGACATAGTCCACATATTTTATTATAGATTTTTTTTTAAATAACTGGAATTTCCAGTGTCTTCCAAGTATCCTTTACATTCTTTTGCGGTGGAAATTTAAGCCATTGCATGAGAAAACACACATTGTGGTATCTTCGTAAAGTATTGACCCGAATCAGTTTAAGCATGCCGGGCAGGCTAATCCGGGCAGACACGTTTCGCCTACTGTGGATTTTCCGTCTCAGGAATTATAACTCTATATATCTCTATCCCCTGAGACGTAATGTGTCGGGCCGGATTAGCCTGCGCAGGCCGATCTGGGTCGATATATAACACAGAGTCGATAATGTTTGTTTTCTCGGGGAACGGCTCAACTCACGAATATAAGCGGTGGTACTTGAACGCTACGAAGTAAAACCAAATGCATTGTGTTAACCACCTTTGACCACCGAGGCGTAAGAAGTGGGTTATTTTACATGTGAGCAGAAATAATTGATTTCAATTTATTTTGATCAAGACAGGCGATGAAAACTGATAAAAGTTAGGCCATTTTTTAACGGTTAGTTAAATTTCAGATAAACGCATGAGATCGAGTGATCGTTGAAGGGAAACACTCCTTAACGCTCCTAAAAAGAACCGGTGACTTCGGCATGTTATTTAACAGTGTAACCCTTTCACACATGCAACAATTCCGCAGCAGACGACTCTGAAACGTATTGTCAAAAACATGAAATTCTCGATTTATGGGAATTAAATAATTAAATACAGTTGAACACATTGTGGCAAAAAGAGATATTGCTCTTTTAGAGTATTTTCTTCTTTTCCCACAATGTTTTCAAAAGTCGTCAGCTGCAGATGCGTCTACGAGTGGGAAAGGGATAATTAAAAAGAAATTGGCAAGGTCAATCCTGAGCTTGAGCCTATACCATCAGGATGGTAGTTAGAGACACCATATAGATCATAATGTTAATTTGTATGGAACTTGTATGCGTCCGTTAGTGTGTCAGCCAGAGCTTGTAGGAGTTGTAACCTTTAAATGATCCGTGTTCATTCATACATAGTAGTTAGACATGCAAGGTTTATAATTGTGCATGTCATGATCTCATTCCGTGCACAAGTAAATACATTATCGCGACCGCCTCGATAGTGTAGTGTTAGAGCGTCCGCGTGTTCGATCCCCGACCGGGTCATATCAAAAAATTTAAAAATGGTAGTAATTGCTTTCCTTCCTTTGCGCTCAGGGTTTTTAGGTTAGCATTACAACTGGCTCGCTGGTGTCAGTATAAAGGGACCATAAGAACTGCTAAATTACCTAGGAAACAGTGATATAACTTGGTTTTTTATACAAGAAATGAAGCATCGTGAAAATGTGGTATTGCTGCATATCTATATATAATTATATATCTATAGACAAGTTCTTATTTGCTGAATGGCAAAGTTGTAGTCCTTTCCTTGTTGTAATAGGCCATTACTTTAAATAGGCTATACGAATAGCCTGTCTCTATATATTGTACTCAGGTGAGCTAGACAAAGTTGACGACGAATACAGATACACAGGTACGCCAGTATTCCGTTAAAGTGCATTGAAGTTATAGCAGTAACCACACTTACAATTGAGCTGCGTCGGTCAATTTGTTTTGGTCTTATAGGCGAGTCTTTACTGTACACAGATGACAGTGACGGCTCTGTTGAGACGTAACGTATGTACAGGATGAACTGAATCGTCGCTGAACGCAGGTGCAACAAGACTCTTAATCAACGGACGCTATATTTTATTTCTAGGGTCATATGTTTGTAGAGGTACGTTATATCTATAAAGTAACTTATAATTCTAGAACTTGGTTAAGCAATATGTGTTGTGCTAGAACAAATTGCTTGTTTACATATCAACAGCGACTTTCTTTTTCACATTGTTTTCAACAATTGTCTGCAGCCACGAGGTTAATCAAAAGGTTGGCATTGAACATTGCTGATAATAAGTAACATTCGAAATGTAAACTGTTCTAAGTTGCTAAGAATGTACAAAATATAATCTAATTTAAATGCGTCTTGTATTGTATGGACATGTTGACTTTCCGGTTTGGCATTATCTAAAGTGACATTGGCGTACAACTAGTGGGGCTACAGTTCTAGTTTTATGTCAAAAGTTGTATTAAGGACTATACTACACGTAAACGGCCCTTGAAGGCTCTGGCGAGACGTCTGTGGAAGCAATAAGACACAAGTTCGCCAGACGCGGTTAATCTATTTGTCGAAGAGTCATTGGAATGCGCCGTTGTGAGGAGTTTTGTATTTATCTCCCATTAGGTCAGAGCAGTTGTCCGGATCATTATAATGTTTCATAGTTTCATTAAGGGATTCCGATAAAAGAATAACGGTATCTGGTATTTTATCCATGTTTTATTTTCCCGTATGATAATGGCCAAAATACATATAAACGATACCCACTGACATTTTGTCAACACATAATAATTATATAATATAAGAAAAATTCATGATTAACCGAGGTACAGGTTACCCACAAACAGTGAGTAAAGATTATTACCAGATGCACATTACTCACTATTATTGAATAAAGAAAAAACAATCGCCTTTTTTTTGAAAACTTTCTCTGTGTTAAGAAATGACTCGGTGCTCTAAACAGCTTATTTGATTGGTTGGTTATGAGAATGAATTTGCTTCTGACCAATCAGACCACAAAGCACATAATCTGATCACAGAGTGGATGAAAATTAGTTATTTTTATTGAAGCGGTTTATTTCGAATATTATCCATATTCTAAAAACGACCTTTTTCGGCCGCATCACTCAACCGGAATCACGCTTACTACCCATATTTTGGCATATTCCTGAAAATCCAACGCTGTCTTACTCAAGTATACCAATTTAGCCAAAGAGGTCCCAATGTAATCTACAAATTAACAAGCAAATAAAGAGGAAAGGCGAGAAAGCCTTAAACTCTACCCACATTGTATAGGCCACGTAACACGATATCCAACCTTTGGAGTTTTACGAACAGGAACGATCCGGAGTAGCCTGCATCTTCGTGCACGAGGATCAGGATATTCCGTATTCGCCATCAAGTCGTAAACGCTCCACGGATGCCTTCCGAGAACTTTATTTTAATTGATCATCTATATGTTTATTGGCCACACTCCCGAAGGTTGGGTTTCATGTGACCCGGCCCATATTAAACCAGTTAACAATTTGAAAATAACCATTATGATTTATGCCCACTGAATCTGAACCACGACTCAGAGAATCAGCCCAAAAAAGGATTTCTAGTTCAATTGAAGTATGGCGGTGAACAGAGTAAAGATTTTGAATGCTAGCCCGAGGCATAGCTAGGTTACAGTAAACTAGTCTTAACCCACACCATTGGGTAAGTATACGCACCATATATAGAACACTGCTAGTAGAGCATTATAATTAAGATTCATATCCATAGGAAAAGGAACAAGTCTGATCAACATCCACACTGCTCACATATTACTTACTTATCGACATTTTTAGATTCTGATAAGACTGAAGCAGTTGTACAGGCTAATAAAATGCCAACTTGTACCTTTTCCCGTGGACGTACTCATACGCCCCACTAAGGGTTGGATCTATGGTCGTGGTTCAAATTCGTTATTTACCCTTTTCCTGTTGAATTGCTTCAGTTTATCACGCTGTCATTACTAATTAATTAATTGATTGATTGTTTGGTGTTTTACGCCGCTTTCAACAGTTTTTCAGTTATATTACGGCGTTTCCTAGTTAAGTTACCAGTACTACTGGTCCATTAATTTTGACACCAGCCAGTCAGATTCACAACAGCCTGTTTGTCAGCCAGTTATGTTAAAGATCTACACTGTTCACATATAATTTACATGAGCTTGTTAGAAGCGCGTCTGTCAGCTTCAGTAGATTTTGATATGACGGAGCAGATCTTGACAATGCCAGCTTGAACTTGTTTTCGCGCGAAATGGTACAATTCAGTTAAAGATGAAAACTAAGACGAGGTTGCCTTTGACAACATTGCATGACTGTGCATGCTGGTCACAGACAGTATTGCTCGTAAATCGTGTTCACAGACGCGCACATCAGGATAAGGGTAAAGTTATATGTTTTATATGTTTAACTCTTTCTTACATACAGACATGTGTTGACTCCTCTGCAGCAGAGGACTTATGAAAATATTCTAGCGAAAGGAGAAATTTCTCATGGTTGATGTAAATGCGCCGGAAGCTTTAACCCTTTCCCTCATATAGACGCTTTCTGACGCCTCTGCAGCAGACGGCTTTTTAAAAAAAACATAGTGACAAAAGAAGAAATTGCACAAAACGTGCAATTTCTCCTTTTGCCACAATGTTTTCCACTTGTTGTCATAGGTTATCCATTCAATTATGGAGATTTTCTATGTTTTGACAAAATACGTTCAAAGTCGTCTGCTGCAGAATTGTCGTATGAGGGAAAGAGTTAATAATTGAATAAAGTATTGACTTAAATTGAGTTGACTGGAAACTGTCACATGACCCGAGTAAGGTTTGCACGAATGTTTACGTCACTTACCTAGATTAAAAGTCAAGGAGATGTGTTTGGGGGTGGATGACTAGCTTCTATACAATTCTGTAACGTTAATTAACGCAAGTGGTTAATCTTTCCAATTTTTAAAACAAACATCTTAGAATATTCATAAAATACTCCAAATAATTAGACAGATAAAATATCGAAATATACGTAAACTTATATAATAATGGTATATGAGGATTCGGTTACCTTTTTGTCAATGTATTAATGCCATGCTTGAAAACATTGTGTCAAAAGGAGAAATTGCACGTTTTGTGCAATTTCTTCTTTTTGTCACTATGTTTTTAAAAAGGCACAGGAAAACTGAAAGTGTATCGGTTCCTAAATTCAAGAGAGAATCCATAGCAATCTGGGACTGGTCCTCTGCTATTCTGTAGGTTTATCCGTTTATCCGACGTAAATTGTATCACCTTATTACTAATTTTATCGTGAGAGTCAAGAGTGAATGAACCGGAAAAGTCATATTTATCAAAGTTTACGACATTAATATTGCCCGATGTAGTCATACATGGATTTTCGTATCTTAAGGTCAGCCAGTCTGTTGCTATTGACGTCGAGTAATCTGTTGCCTTTGTATTACGTCATGTATATGAATGCATGGTCGTGGTCGAGGTAGTACCAGCAGTACTTGACTCATTAGATTCTGGAACAAGACAAGAAAAGCATGCTAAATTGGTAGAGTAAAACGAATTTGTACTGTCACTGTTTAACTGCTGTATGCTTTCCTCATTAATAGCTTGTCAAATGATTGTTCAAACTATACACTCAATCTCATTGACATCAGACCTAATACTTCGCTACACGAGCTGCACGAGCATTTGCTTCTGCAGCGAAGTTTGGGGTCTGGCTTAAGTGAGATTGTCTATATACAATGCATTTCAATTTTTGTTATAATCTCTATATCAGAATATTTAAGTAAGAAGTTTCTGACAGGATTGGACAGATTGATACACATCATCATAAATAAAATGCTTCACTATTTGCATAATACATATTTAAATGCTGTTTGTAAAAGTGTAATCTGGGAGCAATTATGTGATCTTCAGAAGATTCAAATGCCAGATGTGTCTGTATATAACCATATCACTATGGGAACCCTTCATTCCTCAAAGCAACCTTAACGCATATGCTACAGATTCATACCCAGATCAACTTAAACATCTACGTTGATTGTTCTGAATATGCACTGTTCACCAATTAGTAGCATATTGTTTCAAGACAATCATTGAGCGTTTGGATAAGATTACTTGGATGAGCAGGTAGATCTTCATCTTAATAATGTAATGAAACGCATACAACAGAACAGAAAATATATATAAAGACGGAGTCAGATATTTATCTTTATATTAAAACGCATACAACAGAACAAAGAAGATACATAAAGACGGAGTCAGATATTTATCTTTATATTAAAACACATACAACAGAACAAAGAAGATATACAGAGACGGAGTCAGATCTTTATCTTGATAAAAAAACGCATACGACAACAAAACAGATATATAGAGACGGAGTCAGATATTTATCTTCATAATAAAACACATACAACAGAACAAAGAAGATACATAGAGACGGAAGCAGATCTTTGTCTTTATAATAAAACACATACAACAGAACAAAGTAGATATATAGAAACGGAAGCAGATCTTTGTCTTTATAATAAAACACATACAACAGAACAAAGAAGATATATATAGACGGTGGAAGATCTTTATCCCTATAATAAAACACATACAACAGAACAACGAAGATACGTATAGACGAAAACAGATCTTTATCTTTATAATAAAACACATACAACATAACAAAGAAGATACATAAAGACGGAAGCAGATCTTTGTCTTTATAATAAAACACATACAACAGAACAAAGTAGATATATACAGATGGAGGCAGATCTGTAACTTTATAATAAAACACATACAATAGAACAAAACAGATATATAGAGACGGAGTCAGATCTTTATCTTTATAATAAAACACATACAACAGAACAAAGAAGATACGTATAGACGGAGTTAGATCTTTATGTTTATAATAAAACACATACAACAGAACAAAGAAGATACATAAAGACGGAAGCAGATCTTTATCTTTATAATAAAACACATACAACAGAACAAAGAAGATAGGTATAGACGGAGTCAGATCTGTATCTTTATAATAAAACACATACAACAGAACACAGAAGATACGCATAGACGGAGTCATATCTGTATCTTTATAATAAAACACATGCAGCAGAACAAAGAAGATACATAAAGACGGAAGCAGATCTGTATCTTTATAATAAAACTCATACAACAGAACAAAGAAGATAGGTATAGACGGAGTCAGATCTGTATCTTTATAATAAAACATATACAACAGAACACAGAAGATACGCATAGACGGAGTCAGATCTTTATCTTTATAATAAAACACATACAACAGAACAAAGAAGATACATAAAGACGGAAGCAGATCTTTGTCTTTATAATAAAACACATACAACAGAACAAAGAAGATATATATAGACGTAGGAAGATCTTTATCTTTATAATAATAATGTTCGACTAATTGTGGAAAGTAGGTCAGTAACATCGTCGTTTGCTTTTTGGAATGTTTTTTTCTTTTTACCGAAAACTGAAACATGTCAGCCGAGCCGTTCCACGAGAAAACTAACATTCCATCTCAGGGGGATAGAGATATCGAGTAACGAGTCCAGAAAAAGAAAGTCCACAAGTGGCGAAAAGTATCTGTCCGGGCTAGCCTGCGCGGCATGCTTAGGCTGATCCGGTTCGAAACTTTACGCAGAGTCCATAACTTCGGGTTTCTCGTGGAACGGCTCATATACAATACATTGTTAGATTTTAGTCATTGTAATTACTGATGTAAAGTTTGGAGCACCGAAACACACATAATAAGCTTTCTAAATAAGAATGAGTTACTTTAGAAGAAATTTAAATAATTCAAATTTCATCGGCGTTTCAAAAAGCAAGGGTCATTGGTTAATAAGTATTCGTAATATATCAAAGTAGTGTTTTATTGTAAAGATACAGATCTGCTTCCGTCTCTATGTATCTTCTTTGTAGCTGCACAGATAAACTTGCAATTTTGTAGCATTTGTCATGAACTTTCAAATATTCTTTCTTACTTCCCACGCCAGATAAATGTACACAACGTGAAAGGATAATGTTATTCGGCGTCAAACGATTCATGAAGAAGGAATCCTTATTGACCCTTTCCCACATACCACACATCCACAGCAGATGACATTTATACCGACAAATACGTGAAAATTCTCTATTAATAAATGTAAAACTATTAAATACAGTTGAACAGATTGTGGCAAAAGGGGGAAATTGCTTTTTTTGAGCAATGTTTCATTTTGTCACAATGTTTTCGAAAGACGTCTGCTGTAGAGGCGATAGAAAGTGTTTATATGTGAGAAAGGGTAATAATGAATGTCGAACATCCCAGCTCACATATATTTTAACAAGAGTACCGCAAACGGTACATTATACGCCCGTCAGGAACTTCTTTGTAAGTTTCCTCTTTGTTTTGATATATTGTTTGTTTGTAAAAAGTTAATAAAGTCGTTCAGGAATAAGTTTTTAAAGAATAATGGGAAACTATGAAAAATGCATAACTCATGCAGAAATTGACAAATATTCTAAGTCCAAAAAGGGGCATAACTCATTAAAAAATTGACGAAATCCGAGGAAATGTGAACTTGATCTGTGACACATGATTACAAAGCCATATACAAAATTTCAGCTCAATACATCAAAGCATGTAGAAAAAAAGTGCGGAAAACCCGAACGGATGGACGGAGGGACGGACGGACGGACGGACGAACTCATGGGAGTGTACTTGTGGGGTTATTTCCTTTGATGTTTACTTGTGGGGTGCACCCCACAAGTATGCAATTCATTCCGTAATTAACCCCCCTTTTACGGAATGAATAACATTAATATGCAAATGAGATACCTGTTATAAAAAATAAAAATAAACTATTTATCTAAGTGTCTTTATACGGGTAGTGGGTGGGATTCAGGCACACGCACCCCACAAGTACTCTCTCATGCGGACGGAGGGACATGACCATACCATAATACGTACCGTTTTTAAGAAACGGTCGTATAAAAACGCATCTTTGGCATACTCACCAAGTGGGACGCAATCGGCACTGTCAAACGATCCACCAGACTGACATTCAATTGTGGTTGTTGTTGGCGTATAACCCGGGTCACAATTCACTGTTGCTGTTGCTCCACAATTTAAACCGGAAAAGCATATGGTTCCATTGGTCACAGCTGGCTCAGCGCATACTACATTTGTAAAAATGGGAAAAATAGATTTGCAAATAAGGAGTTAACCCTTTTCCATATTATATAGATGCTTTCTGACGCATCTGCAGAAGACTACTTTTGAAAACATTGTGATTAAACAGACTAAGTATTGTGTATCAGTGAATGGGTTAAAAAGGCGGATATTGCTTATGCCAATAATTATACTTCATCTATGAAAAATGTCCGTACTTTTGCTTAAATATTTTCAAATTGCTGTATGTCGGAAAGGAAGTGTGAAGACAAACACTATTTGTTCTATCATTAATCTTAGGAGATGTCGTGCCGTTGATCACTTCAAATAAAATCACGACAAGGAGTCCAAGAGAAAAAATGTTATATCCGTATTTTACATTTCATTTTCATTTTATGTTTTAAATAGAGCTGCTTTTTTGAAGTTATACACTACGACGAATGTTATATGTATGCATCCTTAATTATAGCCACCACAGTTTGACATTTAATTGTGACGAATGTATGTTTTTATGAAAAATTATGTCGTTAATGGTACAAATGTACATATCTTAATTTTACATATAGTATATATTTTGTGACCTTTATGAGTTTATACACAAATATGAAGAGAATTAGAAGCTATACTCTATCTAGGAATTACCGTCCTGACACCTGACATCTAGGATAGTTCACGATACATCAAAGGTTATGTACGGAAACGTATGGTGACCCGCCTTATATATTACTTAAGAAGAGTATGGCCACGTTTTGTATAATGAATACCATATAAATTAACATTTCATCTGTAAGTTTATGGTATTGTAAATGCATCTCCTAATGTGCGTTGAAACTTTAATATTTTATCTTAAAGGTCTTCCAAAGGGAAGAAAGTCAGTAAAACACTTTATATCATAAAACCTTTAATCATCAATTTTCGACCACTTGGTCTTTATCAAGATTTAAAAAACCCACAAGACATTTAAGTGCTATTCATTCTGGTGTCGATTATTAAAGAGTTAAATTGATATAAAGTGTATACTATTGTATTAATATACACAATTTCAAGAAGTAAGTACTTACTTTTTATGTATTTATATCTTGTAATTTAATTTGAACTGTAATTTATGGATATTGTAGAAAATGCTCATCCGGCAACTGATCAATTCGACTATCATAAACGTTGAAATATATTCCAACATATTATTTGTTAAAATATTGCAGGCATTATATTAATTATTATGTGACTTATAAAAACATGAGACGCAACATGGTTTATAACATATCGAGGGCTTGGCGTGAAACGCTTGTAACTTAAATATGTATATTGTTTACCAAGGTTGATCATCTCGCCATAAAGTCTTTATAAGCATTACATCATTTTACTTGGTAAACAATGGAAATTGAGGTGCCATTGCTTGTTCTGAGCAATGGCACCTAAATTTGAATTGTTTACAAAGGGGTCAAAATTGCCCCTAAACCAGGGTTTTCTAAATAGGTTTTTAGTTACAACCGTTTCACGCCAAGCCCTCGATATAAGTCAATATCATATTGAGGTAAACATATTATGGAAACATAATCGTATTACTTTTAAGATGAAACATAAAATTATCGGATACGAATTATCTTAAGTGAAGAGGTATTTTAATTAACATAAAGGCCGTGTTTAATCGAACTAAAATATAAGATAGTGAAATGCGTGGTTTTCCCAAGATATACATATTTGTCAAATAACTAATCACTATTTCGTATTTATCCGCGAATGTTAACAAAATGGCTGAGAACGTGTATCCGGTGTAAACACAACCATCACTGTCGCTATACATTTCCGTAGTTATGTATTCATCTTTAACGAGTGCTTGTTGTTGGTAACAGCAAATTAATAAGATATCAACTACCTGTGTTAATGAAGACTCAGGCCCGAATATTATAAATAATGCTCCTGCATATTAAGTAAATATGTACCATTTTTCTCATGCATATATGTATATGGTTCTCTTAAACACCAGTCCGACTGTTCAATCAACGAAATAGTTAAACGTCTCACTCTCATATTACACTATATTAGCAAGTTCAAATAATAGTAGATTATCAACAGCTAAAAACTGATTTTGTTTCTCTTTTTAAATGACGTTGAACTTATGTTCTTCTTTATATGTTGTTATTATAAGATGCATGTATTAGTTTACATAAGTAAAAACTATGTCTATGTCTATATCATATTATTTATAAAGGAGAACAATGGAAAAGGACATCATATGTCAGAGACAATGTCATGAGATAAAAGTTCATCGAACCGATAAAGCTATTTCCTAATTAAGGTAATGATTTGAAACACCATTCTTCAATCATAATTTTAAGCGAAAAACTGTTACCATGGTGAATATTTGTTTTAATGACATATTCAATAGATAATCTTAAGTTAAGATATGTATACATATGTACCTATCATTTTACACGATGAAGAAGACCAACATCCAGTCGCTGTGCATTTCAACGTAGGAAAGGTAGATGAGTAACACTCGTCACAAGAAACATTCGCTGTCATACCAAATAATGTGTCATCATTTAATACAGCATTACCATTGGGTATACTAGGTAGAGAATCGCAATCTTAAAAATAACGATAGACACATTGTACTAGACGGATTCAAATCATACATATAGATTTGTACAGTATGCTGTACATGTTAACTTATGAATTACAGCTGCATTATTAGAAAGGAAATACGTGTATATAAAACTACTGAAACTTCCATTAATGTGGTATTCAGTTGAGTACTTACAGGCACTCGTCACAATCACCACAACTCAAAAACTAGGTTTCAAAGATTTCAAGATTTAATTCACAAAAGACAAAGTGTCCATCTTGTATATACAATCTTACAAATACACATACACACATACATATACATATATAAACATGCATCTGCTTCCTGGTTAATTGCAGATATTTAATTCAAGGAAAACAAAACTCTAAGGAATTGTAGTGGAGAGAAGCGCCGACAGAAACAGCTACATGTAGTTCCAAATGTGTTTGAATCATAACTTGCGTATATTCCATGCACATTTATTCCTCAAAAATCATTGTAGTAGCAAATACATGAAACATATTTATTCCATATGCCATGTTTCTATTATATATATAGACAGATAGACAGATCATATCATTTTTTTTATATATATACCAGTATTTTTTACCGAAATTAAACGGAACAATATGCACCTTTGAAATGTGATAAATGTGCATATAAGTAAGTTTATACAATATGTTATCAAACTGTAGTTTTCTAGACAAGTAAGACTTACATAAATGTTAATTAACTGGTTTACTAAACATTATAAGTAGTCGAAATGTTTCTGTTTTTGTTAATAAATCAGCCACGTAAATAGGAATGCGCCGGTCCACATACCTTATAAATTAAAATGTTATTAGTATATCTTTGCTGTGAACAGAATTTTGAATTAATCAAATGATGTGATGAAAGTACAGTTAATCTCTATGAGAAGCTATCTGAAAGAAAATTTAACTGTAATAAATGGGAATTGATGCTTTCTTTTATTTATTTTTTATTTTTTATTTTAGGCTTTAATGTTTGTTTATTTCCATTTCAGACTGCCAATTTATTCAGTTGCTAAAAACCTGTACATATTAAAGTATATCGGTACTTGGGGCATAGGGCCAAAACAAAAAAGCACGTTGTCTTAAATATCATGTCCGACCAATTGTTGAATAGTAAAAGTCGAAATTGAATGTAAACTACACATATTTTTTAAAAGACAATTTTAATTTAAAAATCTCCAAATGAACGTCGACAAGTAGCATACGTCACAGTTGGGATGAGCACGTGGGTATAATAAAGCTCACCATTTACACATACTTTTAAAATAACGCTGAGTTTTACACTGCTCACGTTTTGTGAAATCCGTACCATTAGCCCTTTCACACCTGCAGACGCATTCTGACGCATATGAAGCATATAAATCCGTGAGGGGGAAAAAGAAATTGATCGATATTTCCTACATTTAATATAATGATTCAAACTGTGCACTTTCATTTATAGATGTTTACTATAGTGGAAAACGGTTATCAAAACTCACCAATGTCTGTACATCCTGGTTTGGGTGACCACTCTGCGGGGCCGCCAAGTGCGTTAAGAACACATGTGGTACTACTAACACAACTACATGGTTCAAATCCTGTCGCACACGTAAACGCTGTGGTGTCCCCTATAGCTCCTTCTCCTATAGACGATGGTGTGGCATCCTCTATTGGTGTATCTGGACACACTAATCATAAAAGGAGGTGTATTATAAGCCGGAGAACCGTGCGCCAATATATATGAAAAGGCTTCGGCTCGACATAGGCTCGTTCTCGTGAACCTTTGGTCCGAGAGGCCCAGCTCAGAAAAGAGGCAGAATAATATCCTTATCCAAACATTTTAATTTGTTTTATGGAACATATTACAGCCTCACTATTCCTATTACAGTAAGTATATGTTTAGGAATCCACCGCTTCTTGTGCTGGAGGTCCTGGATTCGATCCCCGGCCGGGTCATACCAAAGACTTTAAAAATTGTAGGAATGCCTGCCCACCTTTGTGCTCAGGGTTGCGGGGTTAACATTTTTTTTGAAAGCGGTGTAAAACACCAAATATTCAATCAATCAATCAATTTTGGGGAATCCAATTACCGGGTTTATACCTGAGACTACCAGTCTTTGTCAGATAATAATTAAGTCGCAACTGTTTAGTTAAATATTGAATGACAATGAAAAATCTGCAATGACATTTGGTGGATTTTTGCCACCGGTTCGTATATACCAACACCCTGAGATAAGTAAACTTCATCAAAAACTTATGATGACAATAATTTCCTTAGTAAAGAAACCCACGACACTTTATATAGATACAATTTTTCATCAGATTTTAGAATTTTGCACATGATTTTACAATACTTTAAATCATCACTATTTTTTTTTATTTTTAACTAATATTTTACAATTCGAATATGTCTATTGTAGGCTAAGGGAAATCTTCCTTGTACACCGTAAACAAAAAACTATCTTTTATGAAGATTTTTCAGGTTTTCGTCACAATGTTTTCAAAGTCGTCTGCTGCAGATTTGTTGTATGTGTGCAAGGGTTAAGAAGACTATGCTGGATACAAGAACGTACTGGCAGGGTCGCAGGAAAAATTTGTTGTATGTGTGCAAGGGCTAAGAAGACTATGCTGGATACAAGAACGTACTGACAGGGTCGCAGGAAACATTTGTTGTATGTGTGCAAGGATTAAGAAGACTATGCTGGATACAAGAACGCACTGGCAGGGTCGCAGGAAACATGTGTTGTATGTGTGCAAGGGTTAAGAAGACTATGCTGGATACAAGAACGTACTGGCAGGGTCGCAGGAAACATTTGTTGTATGTGTGCAAGGGTTAAGAAGACTATGCTGGATACAAGAACGTACTGGCAGGGTCGCAGGAAACATTTGTTGTATGTGTACAAGGGTTAAAAAGACTATGCTGGATACAAGAACGTACTGGCAGGGTCGCAGGAAACATGTGTTGCATGTGTACAAGGGTTAAGAAGACTATGCTGGATACAAGAACGTACTGGCAGGGTCGCAGGAAACATTTGTTGTATGTGTACATTGTACAAGGGTTAAGAAGACTATGCTGGATACAAGAACGCACTGGCAGGGTCGCAGGAAACATTTGTTGTATGTGTACAAGGGTTAAGAAGACTATGCTGGATACAAGAACGTACTGGCAGGGTCGCAGGAAACATTTGTTGGATTCCAACTTCCACCACTGCAGGTCAACGGGTTTTGGTTAGCAACATAACCTAAATCACACACAACATATGCTGTATCCCCTGGTAGCGCAAGGTCGCTGGACATTCCAACTTGGCCGTTGTTCACAGTTGGCACGGTAGTACACGAGGTTGCTGCAGAGAAACACAATTAATTGATGATATTATTCGTCAAATACAATATGTCTTCTGACTGCTTCGGTGGTGTAGTGGTAGAAATTGATAAAAAATATGTACATTATTGAAGATGATTCACTTCTTTTACGAATGTCCTACTTGTGACGATTTAAGGAACATTCTTTTAACGTATCCTGGATAAACAATAGGACTCTAGTCAAATTGTATGCAATATTAAATACAAATATCCAGTCTGAATTATACAATCTGCAAAATTCATCCAGAGCGCATTCAAACTAAGAAGCAAGACTCTTTCAATATCTTAATTCTTTCTCAGCTTCAAATGTCAGTGTTATAATGTATTACATGACTCTGTATTGCATATATACTTATCAATTATGTTGTATAATGGGCCGGTGGCCTGTATTGCGAAATAAATATATTGTGTCCGCCTCGGGTGCGGTAGGTCGAGGTTACAATATCCAGCCGGTTCATACCAAAATACTTTTAAAAATGAATGCACTCCTTGGCATTCGGGGTTGCAGGATTAGCTTTACGACTGACTGGGTGATGTAGGGATAAATGGATCAGTAGTACTGGCAACTTACCCATGAAACGCCGTGGTATAACTGAACAATTGTTGGAATCGGCGTAAAAAACTCAAACAATCAATCAATATGTCTTCTATACACCAGAAACAATTAAAATCGTTTACTTTATGTTTTATAAATCACTTTTGATACAAACAAAGTCATGAATCTACGCGTCATATAGTCAATAACGATAAATGCGTTTCCGGCGAAAGTCATAACTGGTTAACAGCAGTGGAGGTAAAGAAGTTTTAATTAAACAGTAAAGTATTTAAAACCAGACAAGGAAGGTCTTGTTGATGTATAACGCGTTACGTACATTCTACTATTTGATAAAGGTAGACGTGAAGAGGTTCTACAATGCAAAATGATATAATCGGTTTGCATACTGTTCGATACACTTTTACAGGTATCATGTTTTTACTATCTACTTTTTTAACAGGTTGTAAACGATGGTTATGTCGTTTATTCCAATATATAATGAATAATCATGAAGGTATACTATCACAGGTTTTCACTCTACGAAAGAAAATAACTGAAAATTTAAGCAGACAGAATTTATTTTATGCACCAAATAAGTTTTCCATTTTAGTTTTAGGAAAAACAGGGGAGATTATCATGGTGAGACTAAAGTAGTTCCGTCACTTGAAGGTTATAATTGCACTATTAACTATATATTTCAGTTAATTATTCCCCGACAAATGTGTTCTAAGTATAGCTACGCCAGAAAGAAAATATTACTTGTGCGAAATATAACTGTTCTTGTTTTAAGCACCACTGTCAGATAGTCAGTCGAGCTGTCCGTCTGTGAATAAACATTGGACTTGCGCATCCTTTTGTTACCATCTTGTTTTTGTAAAGAAAGCTTAAAAGCTAGCATTTTCCCAGTGGATTCTTAAAAACTCCTAGTAACCTAGTCATACTCACAAGCTGGGTCACAGGTGGCGTTGTCAAATGATCCGCCAGACTGACATGTAATTGTGGTTGGTGTCGGTGTATATCCCGGGTTACATATCACTCTTGCTATTGTTCCACAATTTAAATCGGGAAAACACACATCTCCATTGACCACCACTGGCTCGTTGCATTCTACATGTTTTAATGTAAAATGAAATTTGTAACATTTTAGATAGAAAATTAATTCGTTAAGCATAATGTTTCAGAAAACCGTTTTGAAACAAATCATTCACGGGCATTTTTCGTGCACCAAAAAGCGATGATTTAAGAAAACAAGTTATACCTAAACATGACCAGTTCCTGCAGTCAAACCTTGGTGTACATGGTTTTGTTTATGTTTGTTATGTTGTATCGATTACAAAGCAAACTTTCAGCTTACAGGAATCATACTCGATGACTACTTCCTGGAGGATTCATCAGTTCTTATGTCAAAAACAAATCCCTCATCGCGGGAATCGAAAACGGGACATTTGACCCTGACACTGCACCACTGTCCTCTACAAACATGTGTGTTACCCTCTTTATATCGATGGTTAGCAGATCTACTCCATAACATTTCAATAACTAACAGACAAAGTTGTGCTTTCGCCGTGTTTCACCATATCATTGATTGAGCGCCTATTTGCTTCATCGACCTGTCCGTAAATTGGAATCGTATTACTAATGTAACACCAATATAACTATATATGGAGTTAAACGGGGATGGCAATAAGATCCAAAATCACCGAACTCGACTCAAATATAGAAGACATTGGCAATGTAAGGTGTTACACACCTGGGCAAAGGTTAAGCACCACTAAATTCACATTTATATTTTTCACAAAGTCTAGCTGTAAAAAATATCACGAACGCTAAGCGGTTGGTCTGCCTACACGACGCAACTCTTTCACAAAGTCAAATAATCCATGTTGAAAATTGGACCAATCCATTTTTCGACCATTAGGAAATTTGGTAAAATTTAATGTATAAGTGGCAATCAAGGCAGATTGCAGGAGAGGCAGTTCGGTATGAGCTGTCTCCCCTGAATCTACATTATTTGAAAGCGCCTTTAATTGCTTTTGGTAGTGAAATAGTTAATTTAAGGTCCTTAGTCAGAATGCGGACAAATCGATTAAAATGTCAAATATATTGTTACAAGAATTGCTGGCATACCATACCGTCGTACATTGTGAAATCTCCGAATGTCGGTTTTCGTACGACGTGAACTTTTTAGCGGTATGATAGCGTACCTTTGATAGTACACGTTGAAGTAGACCAAACTCCACTTGCTAAACACTCAATGTTCGTTATGTTTGTTGAGTAACACATGTTACATGTGACCGATGCTGTTGCTTCAAATGTTGTTTCGTTACCAATGAGAGTGACCTCAGCATTAGGGATTGTAGGTTCTGGTCCACAGTCTGACAAATAGGAAACAACATATTATTCAGAGTAAATTACATCAAGTTATTACACAGCTATATCTAAAATAATTAAAGTACTGAAAGTACTTGTAACGAATGATTTTGAACATGTATTGGAAAACGTAATTAATAATTGCATTTGATTATGTCTTTTGTTTGTTTTAAACTTCTCTTGGTAGTTTTTAGACAATCTAGTCTATTTTACGATTATAAATAATCTTTGTACATATATATTTTAAAGAGATATCTTTGTCAATTGACAGGTTTATGGGGCAGACTTTCTCAATTTGTGATTATTTGCTAATATTTACATGTTAATAGTCAACATTTCTTGAAATGTTTAATACTGAGGAACATGTATGTTGATAAATACATTGTGGCAAATGGAGCATAGCTCATTATGAGCTTGTTTTCCTTTGATTACATAATGTTTTCAAAAGTGGTGGGTTGGGGGGACCTGGAAATGTTAAATCTATACTGTAATACACTGGGTATATAAGAATAATTGTGAACAATTTATGATTAAAACAGGATTTATTTTAAAAAATAAACATGCATATGCAGTAAC
This sequence comes from Serripes groenlandicus, assembly GCA_031761405.1. Lineage (NCBI taxonomy): Eukaryota > Metazoa > Mollusca > Bivalvia > Cardiida > Cardiidae > Serripes > Serripes groenlandicus. The sequence goes on from JASEVX010000001.1 coordinate 86,486,534, forward strand.
AGAACAGGTAAAATATGCTAGCCGCACTGTTTGAACACATCTTTGCAAAAATATATAAAAAATCTCTATAAATGAAGGTATAATACCTGGAAAAGGGGAAGAAAATATTGTGACAAAAGTAGAAATTGCTTGCTTTGAACAAGTTCTACTTTAGTCAAAATGTTTTCAACAGATGTCTGCAGCAATGTCATCAAAAAGCCTCTACATGGGGTAAAGGGTTGAATATTTGAAATGTGTAAATATCTTCTGAAAACAATTTTATATTACAAATGAGAAAAGTATAAATTTGTTGTAAGTGTCCTAATACTGTAATGGTATGAATAAATGATTTACCGATCCCTGATAAATTAAATGCATCGATCATGACAAACATGTTTTGGATGATAACAAAAATAGATAATGACAAGCATAATTAACCCTTTCCCACAAATAGACGTTTTCTGAAGCCTCTGCAGCTGACAATTTTTAAAAACACTGTGACAAAAGGAACAAGAGGCCCAACAGGGCCAGTATCTCTCCACTACAATTAGGCAAAAATTGAATCTCCAAACAGCCCCGCCCCTGGTGGCCATGGTTTGAAGGAATCTCATAGAGTGTCACCCAAGGAACATTTCTGCAAAACTATTTGAAAATCGTCCAAATAGTTTGGTAGGAGGAGATTCTTATAGTTTTCACTAAAGCCAATTTAAGGCTGACAGCCCCACCCCTGGCAGCCATATTTTAAAACCAATCAACATGGCTTGGTGGAATCAGGGAACATTTCTACAAAATAATTTTCACTATAGCCATACAAGGCGAAATATCTCCACCCCATCGCTGCCATAGTTTTCGACCAATCAACAAGGCTTGATGGAATTTGATAGAGGGTCACCCTAGGAACATTTCTACAAACTTATTTGAATATCGGCCTAACACTTTCGCAAGAGAAGATTTTTCAATATAGCCATATAAGGTAAAATAGTCCCGCTCCCTGGCTGCCATGGTTTCTGATCAATCCATATAGCTTGAAGGAATCTGATAGAGGATCACCAAGGAACATTTCTATAACTAAATATTTGAAAATCAGCCAAACACTTTCGGAGGAGAAGATTTTTTAAGTTTTCACTAGTTTTTTCTTTCGGTTGCCATCGAAACCAGAATTTTGCATAGATACTAACAAAATTGAAGTAATTTAGGAGAGGGCATTGAGAGGATGCTTCCTATGAAGTTTCATCACCCTAAGTGTATAGGGAGGAGAAGTCGTTTGAAGCAAAAGGTTGACGTACGCACGCACGCACGCACGCACGCACGTACGCACGCACGCACGTACGCACGCACGCCTAGATGTTTCAAGGTCAGCAGCTGCAGACTTGTTATATATGGCAAAGTGTTAAACTCTAAATAACAAAGATCTTGGAAAACTGCATTTAAGAAGTGAAGTCCTGAAGCACTTTTAAACCAAACATCACATACAATTTATACACACATATGTGAAATAACGCCACTGAACATGACATTTTTGATTATGGCTTTATCCAATAAACTGAATAAAAAACAAATCGATTTCTGAATTTGAGATCCCAGCTAAAACAAAATTGCAAAAGAACATTTGTTATACCAGTTACTTAACTATTTTATTCACAATGTTTTCCCAGATTTGACCTATTTGACCAATTTCGATCCTGACATGTATTTGATACAATTGAAGGTTCTGATGATTTTTCATAAACTTGTATGAATTATTTGCCTCTGAGGTGATCGCAAGATTTTTCTTAACTTGTTTGTAGTGACAAGTCTTTGTGACCATGTTACCCAGTTTTGAGTCTGACTGGAATATGATGGAGATTATTGATGAGCCCATATGATGATTTGACCAAACATTGCTAATGAGCTTTCACGTGGCCTATGGAATATTCACAAAATGTTGATTTAAACCATGATGTACAGTATGTATACAATATAAGTTCAAAATGATGTAATGTTTATTAAACATGCATTCTGACGCGCACCTTTGCCTGATTAAGCTGATAACTATAAGGTAATGGTCTATAACTAGCACACCGACGGAGACAAAAACGGTGAGATTTCCCTGTGTGCGTTTAAGTGTTATTTGTCATTTCGTTTTTCTACAATAATCTTAAGAAAACAAATACAAATGCACACCGATACTTTCAAAAATATCTGCGTACAGTCTGAAGCACTTCGATTTGTTGGCATCTCTGTGAAATAATTATTAAAGACTGAATCACTACAGGAAACCCATCACCCCAAAATAAGCAAGGTCAAACTGTTTTTAACTTATGTATTATGCTTCTAACCTTAAAAAGGCAATCACTTATACACTTCCTGTGTATTCATGTAAGAGTTTAAGCAGTAAATGTAAACCTCTGAACTTTAACGATATACACTTCCTGTGTATCCATGCACACAAAAGAGTCATTTTAAAAAAGAGAAATGCTCTCATCATAATGACAACATGTTGATGAATCTGCAGCAGAAAAACATTGTTAGCAAGTGACAAATAGCTTAATATAAGCATTTGCTCCTTTTACTGCACTATTTTGAATTTACAATTTGCTCATATTTACAAATTTTGTTCATTACCTCCCTTTAACAACATCAGTATACACTTTATTTCAAGACAAAATAATTCACTTTCTGGATTCATATCAAATGAATTTTATTTCTGTAAGTATCTCAAAATGCTTATTTTGATTGCTGCATAGTGTTAAGTAGTGTGGTTTGTTTTGGGATCTATTCCATATGCAACATCATTATATATTGTAATCCATTTTTATTTTAAACTTCAAATCTGTTCAAAATGCTTGCTTTACTAAAGGGAATTTTGAATGCTTTTTAACCTAATGTTTAACAACTAGATTCTTACTTGAACACACCAAACAGACACTTGCGATGGGTTAAAGTAAGGTCTCCAGAATGATTAATTGGTATGTGAAATAAATATTAAATAATATTGGTAAATCACTTAAGCCTGTTGAACTTTATTATTTTAGGGCCACATTGTGTATGACAAAATACATAACTTCATCAGTCATAAACAAACACGGGAATTCCCGTTTCCAAAGATTGTTTTGGGGGAAACTTTTTTTTCATTGTTTCCTTTAATTGGCTTTTGTTTATTTACCATGTCACCGCTTAAATGATTCAAAATGTATTCTGCTATTGCAAAACTCTCCAGTTCTTCTAGTTTGACATATCTTAATAACAAACCAGGATTAATTGGTTGTGCAGACGGATCATTTTCGCCCGCGAGCAGACATTCTTTTTCGTATCAATTCCCATTGCACTAACCGGTGAAATGTCAAATGAATTACATACGGTGTAAGGGTAAATTATTCGACCGCGATTATATTCAACGATCGCGATTTCTCTGGAAAATCATTTTCAGTTTGTCTTGCGATCAAAACGATGCAGAGAAAATGTTTTGTTTTCGTTATTCCGGATTTAAATGCGTGATACGACACACAGCAAATATTTTCAATGCGTCATCACGTATTCACGCACCTTATCTGGAGCTCTGCAGATATACATGGGGGTCGAGGGTCGATTTGCTAGCGTTATATAATGGGCACCTGTTAACTACGTCACTAGTCAATTGGCCTAAAACTACGAATTCATACGTGCCTACCTACACACGAAATATATACTTTAATGTTAATTTGATATTTTCTTGAGAATTGATTCTCTGTGTTGATTCGATAGTATAAATATGATTTCTCTTAATTGAAATAACACATCAATGTGATAAAACATAGGATTATTTTCAGCAAAGGTGTAGTTAAACAAAACGCCAAAGGTTAAAGGGACTGAACACCATAATGGTCCAAAATCGTTATATTTTATACTTATTCTAATTAATCCAAAATACGTCGATATATATGTAACGGAATGTTGTAGAAGGTCGTACAAGTCTTGTTTTTCATTATTTCATAGGAAATAAGCAGTTAAAAAAAACGTCCGCTCCGTGTTTTCCCGTTTAAAAATACCGTGGAATTTCCTCTTGCTCATTTGAATTTGTGGATTTAATTCGGCATTCTCTAACACTATCGACTCATTACATTCATGTATGCGTGAGTGTAAGGAACGACAACTCTGCGAAGGAGATTGTCAATTCGGTTGTAGTGATCACGTGATAAATATAAAGCGATATTTTTAGATTTACTGGGTTACTAACCCAGTAGATTTTACAATGCAAAATAACGAAAAATCTCCGCAATATTAATAGTGTGCATATATTGTAGTACATCAGTCAGCAAATCTCAATGCCTTACATGCAAAAACATCAAGGTAATAGCAATTTTTAAAAAAATTCTTTTTTTTTCGCTTTTTTCATTCAGCCTTTAAAGGTCGGTCAAATCACGTACTAAAATCAAGAACTCATATATTTTTTGAGAAAACATAATTCGTTAAAAATGGTATCCATACTCGAAGAATAAAACGCTTAAACGGTCGTTAAATGTCCGTATGGTCGGAATTACTTCTTTTTACACATGAACAAATACTTCATGGCAGATCTCACCTTACTCAAAGCTTACTGTCACTAGTCCATACATGTGTTCGGTTTTTAATGCACGAAATGTATTAATTTTCTTTAACATCACACTTTATTGATAAAGTCAGTAAAACAATATATCAATGTACATGGACTAACTATTTTATTTGTACATTTAACTAACCATACGATTGATTGTTTGGTGAATTTCGCCGATTTCAACAATCTATCAGTTATATCACGGCGCGCATCACACGAAATCCTACCTGGGCAGGTTTTTAGAATTAATGCAGATTAGATTGCATACATATTCACTGCATATACATTGAACGACAACATGAACATGCAACAGGACTCCGCTTTGTCGACGCGGCTCATACAGAGTAAAATTCGCCATCACGTATCTAGTCGTACAATAACATCATGGAAGCCTCTGATGAACGGCTTTCACAATAGCAAAAACTCAAATATGTGAGCCGTGCTTTACGAAAACCAAACTAACTTAAGGATTTTGAGACTGGTGTAGGTACATTTCATCCTAGCTGCGCATCCGCGCTCTCTAATCCGACTGTACATATTTTGCAAATAAGAAAAGGGTCAAAACACATTTCTGGGAAACATTGTCTATTTGGGTCCGATTGCATGGATGCACAGGCAGATATTTGCAACATGTGTAATAATTAGACTAAGTTTGGTTGACCTACCCGAAGCACCGCTTATACAATGGAGGAATCGATTGTAATTGTCATTTATTTTAAAACCTACGAAGGCAGGTTTTCGTGTGACGAGGTCCAATTATAAACTTGGAGATGTATGTGCATGTGGTGTTGTTCGATGATTGAGGGTGTAAGTTTTCACAGGCCTTTCTAGATTGGTAATTTTCAATACCGAATCGTTTACGCATTGGAATAAAACAAATAAGAGCAACGACTCTCGAATTTAATGTTATTCCTATATGTCCCTAACTCTGAACTATAAAGGTGACATAACATACACAATCAGTTATGCAGCATATACTGTGATTTTCAACATCTAATATAAATAATTTCTTTCAATTAAGGGAATAATTTTTCTGGTGCAACTTACTTATTGTTCAAGCTATTATTATCTCCTCTGAGCCGTCAGTTCCACACTATGATTATTGTTCAAGCTATTGTTATCTACCCTGACCCGTCAGTCCCACACTATAATTATTGTTCAAGCTATTGTTACCTCTCCTGAGCCGTCAGTCCCACACTATTTCTGGTGCAAATAATTTATTGTTCAAGCTATTGTTATCTCCCTTGAGCCGTCAGTCCCACACTATTTCTGAATAATTTATAAAAAAAAGACAACCTATAGCCATTGTTATGCGATGTCATACACCTATTACCTTTAATCGTACATGACGCTGAGATCCAAATGGAGTTCTTGCCTTTTTTCACACACGTGATCACATCCGGATCACTTGGATCATATCCAGAGTCACACTTCAGAATCGCCTGACATCCCCGACATTCACTTTCATTTAGTAATGTCAAAGTCCCGTTATCCACAGCTGGTAATTCACCACAGTCTGGAAAAGAAAATTGGTAATGTGTCACGTACATGTATGCAATGATGCATGTTCGTGCAACTATTTTGACTTATTTGCTAAGCAGAATTTCACAAGTGAACAAAGAAAATAGAAACACATTTATTGCGCGGGTGCCTCAGCACCAGTGCATATATTGGTTGTGAAAAAACTGTCACTTGTAAAATGGGCTTGCGCATATGAGGCGCCGTTTTTCTATTTATTCCTTATTTTTTGATATCAGGAATTCGATTTTTTGATATCAGAAAATGGATTTCTTGTTATCAAGAAATAAAGAGTATTTTTTGATATCAGGAATTCGAATTTTTGTAACAGAAAATATTCATTATTTTCTGATATCAAGAAATTGATATCCTGATATCAAAAAATAATTTTCTGATATCAGGGATTCGAATTCCTGATATCAAAAAATATCAAGCATATGAGGCGCCGTTTTACTATTTATCCCTTATTTTTTTATATCAAATATTCGAATTCCTGATATCAAAAAATCGAATTTTTGATATCAGAAAATCGATTTCTTGATATCAAGAAATAAAGAGTATTTTTTGATATCAGAAAATCGATTTTTTGATATCAGAAAATGAATTTTTGATATCAGAAAATCAATTTTTTGATATCAGGAATTCGATTTATTGATATCAGAAAATATTCACTATTTTCTGATATCAAGAAATTGATTTCCTGATATCAAAAAATGATTTTCTGATATCAAAAAATCGAATTCCTGATATCAAAAAATTGATTTTCTGATATCAAAAATTCATTTTCTGATATCAAAAAATCGATTTTCTGATATTAAAAAATCGATTTTCTGATATCAAAAAATACTGACGATTTTCTGATATCAAGAAATACATTTTCTGATATCAAATATTCATTTTCTGATATCAGGAATTCGAATTCTTGATATCAGAAAATCATCTGATAAGGTAAAATAGAGCATATTTCTTGATATTTTTTGATATCAGGAATTCGATTTTTTGATATCATCAGAAAAAAAAAATTTATATCAGGAAATCAATTTCTTGATATCAGAAAATAATGAATATTTTCTGATATCAAAAAATCGAATTCCTGATGTCAAAAAATCGATTTTCTGATATCAAAAATCATTTTTTGATATCAGAAAATCGATTTTTTGATATCAGAAAATACTCCTTATGATATTTTTTGATATCAAATATTCATTTTCTGATATCAAGAAATTGATTTCCTGATATCAAAAAATCGATTTTCTGATATTTTTGACATCAGGAATTCGATTTTTTGATATCAGAAAATATTCATTATTTTCTGATATCAAGATATTGATTTCCTGATATCAAAAAATGATTTTCAGATATCAAAAAATCGAATTCCTGATATCAAAAAATATCAAGAAATATGCTCTATTTTATGAGGCGCCGTTTTACTATTTATCCCTTATTTTTTGATATCAAATATTCGAATTCCTGATATCAAAAAATCGAATTTTTGATATCAGAAAATCGATTTCTTGATATCAAGAAATAAAGAGTATTTTTTGATATCAGAAAATCGATTTTTTGATATCAGAAAATGAATTTTTGATATCAGAAAATCAATTTTTTGATATCAGGAATTCGATTTATTGATATCAGAAAATAGTGAATATTATACAATTATGGACTTTTCAGCTGTTATACATGATGTGATATGCACCAAAAAATTCATTATTGACCGAGGCGATATCAACATATCACAAAGCAAGATGTGAATGTCACAAAGCAAGATGTGAATGTACGAAAGCAAGATGTAAATGTACGAATGCAAGTTGTAATGTACGAAGGAAAGATGCAATTTATGCGTTAATACCCTTCCATACATGATAACAGTACGTTTTTGACATGATAACAGTCTAAAACGCGCGTCTAAAATGTTGGTAATGCACGTGCATGACGTCATTTAAAAAAAATACGTCACCGGAATGACCACTCGGAAGTTTCCGTGGTCATTCGGAACGCACCTCGGAAAATTCCGTAGCGTACGGATAAAGGCGAAGGATATTAATAGGCGGCTCGTGGGATTCCCCGGTCTTCCCCTGTTACTATTTATAAAATATCAGAATAAAACGGGTCAATATCAGAAAAAAACGGTCAATATCGCTAGATATTTTTTCTAAAAAAATACTTTTTAGCCAATGAAAAGGCGTCTATTTATAGATTATATAATAATTTCTGATATCAATAAATCGAATTCCTGATATCAAAAAATGATTTTCTGATATCAAAAAATCGAATTCCTGATATCAAAAAATGATTCCTTATCAGATGATTTTCTGATATCAAGAATTCGAATCCCTGATATCAGAAAATTGAATATTTGAAATCAGAAAATGTATTTCTTGATATCAGAAAATCGTCAGTATTTTTTGATATCAGAAAATGGATTATTTGATATCAGAAAATGGATTTCTTGACATCAAAAAAAGATTTTCTGATATCAATAAATGGAATTTCTGATATCAAGAAATATAAATGATTTTCTGATATCAAGAAATCGAATTTTTGATATCAAAAAATACTGACGATTTTCTGATATCAAGAAATACATTTTCTGATATCAAATATTCATTTTCTGATATCAGGAATTCGAATTCTTGATATCAGAAAATCATTTACATTTCTTGATATCAGAAAATCATTTACATTTCTTGATATCAGAAATTCCATTTATTGATATCAGATTTTTTTTTTTTTATATCAAGAAATACATTTTCTGATATAAAATATTCATTTTCTGATATCAGGAATTCGAATTCTTGATATCAGAAAATCATCTGATAAGGAAAAATAGAGCATATTTCATGATCTTTTTTGATATCAGGAATTCGATTTTTTTATATCAGAAAATCATTTTTTGATATCAGGAAATCAATTTTTTGATATCAGAAAATAATGAATATTTTCTGATATCAAAAATTTGAATTCCTGATATCAAAAAATAGATTTTCTGGTATCAAAAAATGAATTTTTTATATCAGAAAATACTTTTTATTTCTTAATATCAAGAAATCAATTTTCTGATATCAAAAAATCGAATTCCTGATATCAAAAAATAAGGATAAATAGTAAAACGGCGCCTCATATGCGCATGCGCCGTGTTAATCGTCTTGATCGCATATGCGCCGTATTTTACCGTCAGCTCTCGGATATTTCCGTAGCAGTTCGTCACTAGGCTGGTTCTCGTTCGAGTTGCAATAAAGGATTAAGATTAGTGAACCAGTCTATTTATATGCAAGTAGTGTTTTTATAATTAAAATGTAAATTAAAACCATAGTGTAACGTGTACCGGCGGTAAGCCATCGCGGGTCACCCATCAAGGCACTAACCGCGATGAACGTTGCTTAACTTTACGAAAAGGCTAACCACTCTACCAACGTCGCTATAAAAGCAGCCTTCCACAGCAAGGCTATAGAAGTGATATTTATACCTGTTCCCGTTACATTTCTCCCTCACTGAACACAAGCAGTATACCAGAGCGGAGTCTATGTAACATCATGGGGAACCACCGGTGTTTTAATAACAGGAAAGTGGAAATATTTTCATAAATGCGAAGTTATTGTGCTAAATTTTGCGATTTTAAGAATATATTCAGGGGGAAAAAGGACGCCCATGCGCAGACAAATGTTTACAATAATTTTGGGAGATGAAGGTCAAATACATGAATAAAGGAATACAGGAAGAACGGAAAATTGGATTGAAAGATAGGTGATAGGAAGGTTGGAATACATGAGTGAATATAGGAAGGAAGAGCGTAGTAAAGGAATGAAAGAAGATGGGTGATAGGAAGAAGGTGGGAATGCATGAATGAAGAAATGAAGGAAGCAAGGAAAATAAGGAATCAAAGATAAGTGTTGAGAATGTAGTATTGCATGAATGAATGAAGGAAGAACGAAAGAAAATAGAAGATAGGTTATAGGAAGGTGGTAATGCACGAATAAAGGAAGGAAGGACGGAAAAAGGAATGAAAGATAGGTGGCAGGGAGGTTGAAATGCATGTATGAATAAAGGAAGAACGGAAACACGGATTGAAAGATGGGTGAAAGGCTCGAATGCATGAATGAATATAGGAAGGAAGAACGGAAAAAAGAAATAATAGATTGGTGATGGGAAGGTGGAAAAGCATGAATGAATGAATGAAGGAAGAACGGAAACAAAGGAATGAAAGATGGGTGATAGGAAGGTGGTAATGCATAAATGAAGGAAGGAAGGACGGAAAAAGGAATGAAAGATAGGTGGCAGGGAGGTTGGAATTATTGTATGAATAAAGGAATAATGGAAAACAAGGAATGAAATATGGGTGATAGCAAGGTTGGATTGCATGAATGAAAGAAGGAAGGAAAAATGGGAGGAATGAATGAAAGATGTATGAAAGGAAGATGGGAATGCATGAATTAATGAAGGTAGGAAGGAAGGAAGGAATGAAAAGGGTAAGGATCTGACCTTCTTTGCTTTTGCAGGTAACAGGACAACTTGCACCACTGCTGCTACCAGAATGATTACTATCTTCGCTACTGTCGCTACTGCCACCACTGTCGCTACTGCCACCACTGTCCTCACTGCCACCACTGTCGCTACTACTACCACTGTCGTTACTGTGGCCATTGGTTTTATGTTTTTTTGCATCAATTGTACTGATGCATATCTGAAAAAATAAACATTTGTATGTGAAATATTATGTTACAAATCAGTCGTAATCTACACAAGTGTAGATATTCATGAAAGTTTCAGTCGTTTGTGTCAATCACCGGTACTTCAAACCGGTTATATCACAATGTAAACTATAAAGTGACTGATTAAGAAAACATTGTAGTATGTTCAAGACTTTTCACTGGCAATAATAATTGTTTCTTTCGTGCTGAAATCTTACATAGGTATCATTGTCAAATAGCTTGTATGTCACATGGTGAATTTCAGGAAGACGTTAAAGTTACGGTAGATATACATACAGAACAGGTACGAACATAAGAGGTCAACAAGTACATGATACCATGAAAAGCGTATGATAATCGGCCACATTCATAATTCTGCAAATTGGATTTCATCATCGTATTCAAACTCCACCGGCTTTGGTATCATACTATCTGAAAGTCTTTGAAAACTAACGGAACTGTAGTGTGGGTACCCGACAAATGACGGTTATTAGAGAATTGTAGAAAATACGTATGAAAGAACAGCAAGATCAGTATTTTAAAGTGTAGAAGAAACTGGTTACGAAGAGCTAGAATTTACTAATAATCGGATACCGTTTTCCATTTGTCCGTCTGAGAGATGATGCTATCCAAAGACAATAATAAACAAGAAGAGATATGGAGTAAGTGATATATTCCGTGAATTTACGTGTATGACAAACAACGGCTGTAGTTGACTATGTAATTGTATCATGTGACTTATTTTCTAGTGTACACGACTTCTATGCCGTTTACCTCTCAGACCATTTTACAATCGTTAGTCGCATAGATCGACTAAATTGTGCCGCTTAACCCGGGGGAAACGTGAACGCATGTTCGAATCGTACTCAAAGACATACTTATAAATGGAATTAAAAATTGAAGAAAAGTTTGATTAAATTATTTAAATAATACGTTCTACGATAGTTAATTAGGTGAAGATATAACCGACACTCAAATACAATTCTTATTTATTTCCCATCTTTGTTTACGGCTCCAAGCTCATTAAAGATGGAATAAAACAGAACCAGACAAATATATCCGAAAATGTTAAATAAACGATGTACTTAACAATGATGTCACAAATACTGAGATGATAAATTGTCTGGAATACCTGAAAAGCTCGTGTGCGACAGGAGTTGACGGTACATGTAGAGAACTGTAAAAGTGCATATTGCATATAGCATTGCCATGCTTAAATAATCAAAGCACTGAAAGTGCTCACAGCAAGGGGTTAACTGCAGATAACATTTGGACATGGATTTACCGATCCCAATACACAATACAATACAATTCTTTATTGCCTCCATGTTTGGAGATATCGTAGGTTAAATTTTACACTACACAAATAAATTATACAATTTCAATAGAAAAAGAAAGAACAAATATATTAACATACAGACAAAAAAAGAAAAGACAATTACTGACTACTATATAGGGTTATATATACAAGTTCGGTACTAATTTACATTAGTATTAAACTATCAATGCTTAACAGCAACCTCAAACATAGTGCGTTTAAGCCTGATGTTGAACAATACTGGTTGTCGTTCTGACACAGTTAAATTGGCGAATACAGCTGGACACAGCGACTCACAAAAGTGAACGTGAGCTGTAGAAACATTCTGTTGATATTCGAATTGACGACTGGAGGTAGTGGGGCGCCCATGATGCGGAGTACCCACTCAAAATGGTCTAGAGCATAAAGCTCGTTAACAAATTGAATATCAAACAGAAAAAGCATTTTCCGTTTGAGTTCAAAGCGTATCACTCTTGTGCAGCTGCATTCGTACAATAAATGAACTAATTCCTCTTGGGATAGCATGCCACATTTGATGCACGTAATATGTGCTAGTGTAATGGGCCTTGACCATAGTTTGACAATAGTTGTCATAGTTGATCTAAAGGCACTCAACTTCGAAACTTTGTAGACGATGCTAGGTTCGATCCCTGGCTGTAACACTTGAAAAAATATGTTAAAAATATATTATCTGCCCAGAGCGGGAATCGAACTCTAGTCTCCCGCTTCACGGCCGAACATACTAACCGCTACGTTACGCTGCCACTTCTATTCAGAGGATTTTATTTATAACATAATTATAAACCGATACACGAGTTAGCGAATTATTTAGTATTGAAGCGTTTTATCTTGATAAAAAACAAATGTAATTTAAATCATTTGTTTTATAACTGAGACTTGACTATCTTATTCCGTCTGCTGGGGTTGTTCAGGTTAATTTGGGTTGAGAATTTGACGTATTTACGCAGGAATCTAAAATGAAATACTCTAGTACTTAGATTCCTGATTAACGTTTCCGCTGAAAATACATTTTATTCGAAAGGATTTTTGGAAATTCCGACGCCTAGGCTCACTTGCACATTTACCGTATATGTAATATTTTGTCAACTATTTATTTTATTATCATTTAAATAATTTGAATGTTTGAGTATATATGTTATAATTGGGATTCCATTATCTGAATTTGTTTTTGAGTCGGAATCGAAAAGTTGCCTTTACTCCATTCGATTTACAATATTTAGGAATTACCAATGAACTTTACGCGCGATCAAGTATGTTGAAAGCGTAGAAATACATTTTAATTATTAATCATGTAATTCATATATTTTAACATAAAATTTCTTTCGAGTTATTTCTTTTGGGTTAGTGATGTCGAATCAAATTAATGTTCGGCTTCATATGTCAACAAGTTACCGCATTTTGATTTTTAAACAGAAACTATTGGCGGTACGAGATGACCAACATGGGAATTAGCTGGCAACAGTCATTTCATTTTTAACAAAATATTCCACAAATCATCCACTTTCATTGACATTATGTACGATCTGCAACCACCAATACATATATATGAAGTCGAGATGGTGTTCAGAAACGGGGAGCTGATGTAGAAAGACAGATGTGAAGTAATTCAATGCCGATATCGTAAAACGCCTGTCTAGATTCCAGTCTCAAAATGATGCGTCGTTTCGAAAATCAGCTACTATAGCAATTGGCTCTAACGAGCCCCTTGCTAAAAACGAGAGAAAAATAAATAAAACATGAAACGTTTTATGCCAAACAATTGTTCCCACTAACAACCAAGACATTGGTAATGTTCAACATGGTATAATGCGATTGTCTCTCTGTTACGTATACCCGCATAGATAATAAAACAGAAAACACAATGCACTGAAAATTGTCATTTGTTCAAATGACGAAATATACACATATGGGCAGAAGTCCAGATGAAACAACTCATTAACATAGTTTACATAATTAGAGCCAGAATGACACTAACTGGAAAGGGTGTTTTATATTGTCTGAACACAATATAAAATAAACGGGACATGCGTACATGGTTGGACTACCTTTCAAGATAAACTACTGGCGTTGTTTTGTTGGTAACAAACTAGCTACGGTTTAATATCGGTTTCGCAAACTGTCTATTTGTTGTTAAAGTTTCATTTTAACGGAAAGTTTTGCAAAACCGAATCTGGTTTTCGAAACGTTCAAAACCACCTCTGGAGGCGCTTTCGTTGGTTCATCTTATCCGAGCAATAGTTCACCAGCGAGAAGCAATGACGTACGAACATCGTTTGCCTGTTTTGATTAACTGGTGTACAACACAGGTGAAAGTTCTGCAACCAGTTGCTCAAATGATGTTCTGCTAATTTGAAAACGATCTTTAAAGTCTTCGATTCTGTACTTCGGCATGTCAAATTCAACATAATTGTCAATTCTTGTCTTCCTATTCCGAATTGTACTTGCCGAAGCAATAACACGTACCTAAGCCAACACATTTTTTTCTTCAGTTAATTAAAACAGGCATCAGATCATTGCTATCATAAGCTTCTTCTAGTATTCATGAAATGGCAGCTAAATGAACCACAAGAGCCATATTCGTGTGATGAAAACTATTGATGTATTCAACCCAAATAATTTACAACCCTTGAAACTGAAACCGAAACTGGTTTGTAACCAACAAAACGCCCTAGGTATCTATTTACTTGAAAGAAGTGACTTAGTTCTGATTACAAAACAATATAACCATCAGCTTTAACAATTGGATCTACACTCAACAACTTTTCTAATTTGTCATATTTTCATCCAAAACATTCTTAATTGTAGTTGAATACTGTCCAGTTGCTGAACAAGTGTACATTATAACCACGAATTATTCTTTAAAATGGACTAGTGAAAATGAATGAAAATCCATTCGGTTATGGGTCTTTATATAGAATGTTCAAAAACAACCTTTCGCCCCCAAAATACACATTGACACATTTCTTGTTGTCACCAAACAAGTTTAAAATGAATTCCAAGTGGCCAATAATAGTGGAAAAACAAGAAAATGTTCAACATAAGTTATTTACTCATACCTTAAAGAACATCAAACGTAAGCAATTCTCATACTTTATGAAATGCCTATCTTTACAAAAGAAATATAATGAAACTTCAAAACTGTTACTGTTTGCTTGTAGGCTATATACAAATGTATTATTTTAGTCCGAAAAAGTTTGCAATAAACAGGACACCACTATAATAGGTAAAATGTCTAACATAGATGAAGCATGGCATTGAACGCTTATGTAATTTACAAACAGTTATCGCGGTTGCAGAAACTGTACAAATACGGTGCATGTGATTCTTAACTATAATTGAAGGCTAAGTACTTTGAAAAGAATTCAGAAATTTGATAACATTTTGTTATTTTTCTTTTCTAGGGTCACTTTACGTGATACATTTGTTACCTGGCAAAGAAATAGCTATATCATAAGTGTTACGTACTTGCTGGCGTTCAACTATTAATTTGAATTGTAAATCGCCTCAAATTACATGGTTTTGAATTCAAATTTTAAAAATAAGTCAATGGAAAAGTTGTTTAGTGTAGTGAACTTTTATCAGAGCAAACAAGTTTTCTCCGGGAATAAATTGCGAACTCTACGTTTTCAGCATTATTACGAATTGTACGAGGGCTATAATTCCACGTGTCGTGAGTTTCAAACCCGGTTCCGCAATTTATTCTTTTCGATGAATGACTATGAACTTAAATGTCAATGTAGGAAGGTAACCGGCTGCCTTTAAAGAATTTTCGTGGAGTATAGTAACTTGTCTGCAGCAGCGACATTTTGACTCTCCCTTTGGTGACTACTTAAAACAAGTTTCACTGTGCTAACTTATGTGTAACTATTGGAGCAAAATATATAAATGATGCGAACATCTTTCAATGAAAATACAAACATGCGGCTGAATCTCGCCAAAATCTTCAAAGAACAGTAATCTAGGAAAATCAGCCTAAGAACGTTTCCGACCAATGTACAACCTGATCAAAATGCGTCAAAGAAGATTTACTTAAAAAAAATCCAGTATTAATTTTGATTCTTTATCAGGAAACTACAGCCATATAATTACATGTATCTCCACTTGTAATAATAACGACAAGATTGGGTTTCCTGAAGCCGCGCAGTGACAAAATGATAGAACAATAAACTAATAATTAAAATATCAAATTTTACAGAAGCATGGTGAAAAGTATTAAAGATAATGAAGAAAAGTCTTACTACAATAAGCAGTAACCTCAGCTGTACGAGATTCATCTTGTGAGCAGTTGATAACACAGTCCCGGTCTGTCACCTCAATATATACGTTCGAGACAGACGTCAGCTTGAAGGCAAACACTAAGTATGCCTTTCCCACATACACCAAACTTTCCTGCAGACGACTTTGAAAACTTGGACACTTTCTAAAAATTGAAAGAATAGTTATTGGATAACGTTAAACACATTGTTGCAAAAGGAGAACTTACTCATTGTGCGCAAATTGACCATTTCCCACAATGTTTTATAAAGAAGTCTGCTGCAAATCGCCAGAAAGCGTCTACACGTGGGTACGGATGGGTAATTAGGCCGCTTCATGCGATTTCGGATCGTATTACCTCTCGTTTACGGAATCGTTTAGAGTTACATTGGCACACAACACATTGGGCTATAGTTCTGGTATTTTATAAATAACGATATTTTGACAGACGCTCAATTTGGGTTTAGACCTAATCACTGTACAGTAGATGCTATTTATTGCCTTAACGCTTTAATCGAACGACACTTTCAAGCAAAGGGTAAATTGTATTGTTGTTTTATCGACTTTAAGAAGGCGTATGATTTTATTGATAGGTATTCACTCTGGTATAAATTGCTTCAATTAGGAGTTGATGGAAAGCTGTTTTCCGTTATTCGTTCAATGTATGACGAAGTCAAATTATGCGTTAGTCATTTGAATTCATATTCTGATTATTTCAGAAGCGAGATCGATTTATTCCAAGGGGAAATAACTTCCCCGGTGATGTTTTCCCTTTTTCTAAATGATATTGAAAATGCTTTTCACCATCCTAATAATAACGCGGCTTTTACATTTCTACATTTGTTTTTGGCCTGGGGCTTTAGTCCCTGGTCATAGTAGTAATACCATTGTTTTCGGAGTTGGCAGCCTGCCAATTGCTGTTAGCACCAAACAACGAATGAGAAACTGCGCGAGAAAAATAGTTCATCATGGATTCAACAAAACTGCATTTAAAAGGTTAGGATCTCCCCCATAAATATCATTTTAATGTTTTTGGAACATCTGTGAAAAACTTAAGGCGTTAGTACTCCAATATAAGTTTAAGAAATGCTTTAGAAAAAATAATGCGCCGAGAGGTCAAATATGGACGCTTGTTAACATTATCAACATTCGCGAAGAGGAACGGAAAAAAGAAAGAAGTCACGTGAAATATACAGTGGCGGAATTAACCGGGGGGGGGGGGGGGGGGGGAGGGGCCGTATGGCCCGTGCGTAGAAAAATTAATGGGAAACAACGAAAAAGCGTGGCAAATGTAGTGGCGGATTTAGCAGGGACTCATATGGCCCGGTGCTCCACCCCACGTAAGAAGTCACGTTAAATATACAGTGGCAGATTAACCGGGGGCCGTAGGGCCCGTGCAGTGCTTTTATTATAAAGTCGTAACAGGTTTTCGTTTGTTTTACATTTACCTAAAATATTGAAATTTCATATAAACGAAAGTTTAAAAACATTGAGGCAGAAGGAGAAATTGCTCATTATTAGCAATTTGACCTTTTTTCCACAATGATTTATAAGGTGGTATGCTGCAAATGCATCAAAAGTGTATAAATGTAGCTGGGGCGGGGGGGGGGGGGGGGGGGGGGGGGGGTAGAGGAAAGGTGAAATCATTAAACCGCATCAGGCAATTTTGGGTTGTATTACCTTTAGGTGAATGCATCGTTCAATGTTCATATGCGTACAGCCGATGGGCCTATATTTCTGGTATTTTATATAAACAAAAGAATGCACTGAGATGTCTAGTATATAACATATAGGCGGACAGCGAGGACTCCGATGAGACGTATCATGCTCATACACAGGACATATATGCAGTTAGAACACAAACTCTCCTGACGTGGCTTTTACATTTCGTTCGTTTTCATAAAATCGTAACAGGTGTTTCATTCTTAGTCCCCTTTAATGATGACGCATCATTCCAGTAGTCAGTAGTCCTTGGCACACAACCGATCTGGCTTTATTTCTGGTATTTTATCAAGAATGCATCGAGGTGTCTAATAGATAGCATATAGGCGGACAGTGAGGACCCCGATGAGACTGGACGTATTATGAGTATACATAGGACGTAGATGTAGTAAGAGAACAACCTCCTCCCCTGACGTGACTTCTATCTATTCGGTTTTTTTATAGGTCGTCACAGCTTTCTTTTGTTTTACCATTTATCTAAAATATTGAAACTTCATATCAATGAACAATTATTTGGATGACGTTGAAAATATTGCGGCACAAGGAGAATGGCTCATTATGAGCAATTCGTCTTTGTTTTACAATGATTTATAAAGATGAAGTAGTCTCCTCAAATGCGTCAGGTAAATGCATCATTTAAATGTTCATAGGCGTACAACCAATGGGGGTGTATTTATGTATACGTCACGTTCCACTAAGGATCGACTGTATCATTCAGCTATTAGTGTTACAAAGCGATTTGATGAGTTTGAAAGACCTTTTTTCCACAATGATTTATAAGGTGGTATGCTGCAAATGCATCAAAAGTGTATAAATGTAGCTGGGGGCGGGGGGGGGGGGGGGGGGGGGGGGGGGGGTAGAGGAAAGGTGAAATCATTAACCGCATCAGGCAATTTTGGGTTGTATTACCTTTAGGTGAATGCATCGTTCAATGTTCATATGCGTACAGCCGATGGGGCTATATTTCTGGTATTTTATATAAACAAAAAGAATGCACTGAGATGTCTAGTATATAAACATATAGGCGGACAGCGAGGACTCCGATGAGACGTATCATGCTCATACACAGGACATATATGCAGTTAGAACACAAACTCTCCTGACGTGGCTTTTACATTTCGTTCGTTTTCATAAAATCGTAACAGGTGTTTCATTTCCTTAGTCCCCTTTAATGATGACGCATCATTCCAGTAGTCAGTAGTCCTTGGCACACAACCGATCTGGCTTTATTTCGGTATTTTATCAAAGAATGCATCGAGGTGTCTAATAGATAGCATATAGGCGGACAGTGAGGACCCGATGAGACCTGGACGTATTATGAGTATACATAGGACGTAGATGTAGTAAGAGAACAACCTCCTCCCCTTGACGTGACTTCTATCTATTCGGGTTTTTTTATAAGGTCGTCACAGCTTTTCTTTTGTTTTACATTTATCTAAAATATTGAAACTTCATATCAATGAACAATTATTTGGATGACGTTGAAAATATTGCGGCACAAGGAGAATGGCTCATTATGAGCAATTCGTCCTTTGTTTTACAATGATTTATAAAGATGAAGTAGTCTCCTCAAAATGCGTCAGGTAAATGCATCATTTAAATGTTCATAGGCGTACAACCAATGGGGGTGTATTTATGTATACGTCACGTTCCACTAAGGATCGACTGTATCATTCAGCTTATTAGGTGTTACAAAGCGATTTGATGAGTTTGAAAATCAGTCTACAATTCTTACATATCTCTTCTCTCTCTCTGTCTGTCTGTCTGTCTGTCTGTCTGTCTGTCTGTCTGTCTGTCTTCTGTCTGTCTGTCTGTCTGTCGGTCTGTCTGTCTGTCTGTCTGTCTGTCTGTCTGTCTGTATGGTCAGTCAGTCCGTTATCTCTATTTCTTTCTATCTCTCTCTCTCTCTATCTATCTCTTCCCATCATTCTCTCTCTCGCTCTCTCCCTCGCTCCCCCTCTCTTCCTCCCTCTCATTCTCTCTCTCTCTCTCTCTCTCTCTCTCTCTCTCTCGTCTCTCTCATCTCTCTCTCTCTCACTCTCTCTCTCCTCAGTCTTCTCACTCTCTCTCTCTCTCTCTCTCTCTCTCTCTTTCTCCCTCTCTCTCTCCTCTCTCTCTCGTCTTCTCTCTCATCTCTCCGTGATTCGTCGACTCATCCTCGCACGAATCTAGTCTCTAGCTGAACATCATATCTTGTACTCTTGCATCTAATTCAATTATAAAAGACTCGTATAACATACTGTGACATTCAGATCACGTCCCTCCTCTCATCTCGCAAAATCGTTCTTCCTTCTCTCTACCTCGTCGTGGATGGACTCTTACATGCCTCCTCTTCTCCCATCTAAACCTGCTGCTCTCTCTCATCCTCTAACCATCTATACGTTCACCTCCTCCGAACTCACATTCTCATCGTATCCCGTAATCAGTCCCTCATTCTGTTCATCTTCACAAGAAAATTCTTTCCCTCATCTCTTCTCATCCTATCATTATACGGTTCCTCTTCCCATCTCACTCTAACTCGTCTCTCACTCTCAGAACTGCTCTCGTTATCCTCTCAATTCATCAAATATCAGTTCGACTCAATCAACAGTTTCAATCTCTCTCTCTCGTTCATTAACCTCTCCCTCTCTCATAATCTCATCTAATCTCTCGGAACTACTCGAACGTCATCGCAACAGACCTCCATCTAATCTCTCTCACCTTCTCTCCTCATCTGTTCTCAACTCTACACCTTATCATCGTCTCAGTGTCTCGTTGCCTCCTCCATTACAATTCCTCTCGCTCATCGACTCCTACACCATATATCCTTTATTCGCAAATTCAAGTACTCAAAAGAGACCCCCTCCTCTTTCTATATTTTCATCCTCGTTCATATCTCTCTTGACGTCTATCCTTAACCATCCATTCATGTACTCTCTCGTCTTCTCTCACCAGCTTGCAGGAGTTCGACCTTCCTTCCGGCTGCCATAACATCACATCTCAATCCGGTCCATCTGCCCATCTCAATACATGCTACATCCATCCCACGAGAACAAAACTCTGAGATCCATATGAATCTCTCTCTCCAGGTGCAGAAATTCTCTCCCTCAAACTCTCATACCTCCAATCCCTCTCTCTCTCTCGTCTTACAACTCACGAAATATATATCTCTAATTTACGGTATTTCTCTATCTCCACTCCAAACGCGTCTAAACTACATCTACACTCTCTCCTTCCCTGTCCCCCCCAGCATTCATTCCCTTCTGGCTTCAACTATCCTCTTCCTAATCCAACCTCGAAGACAATCTCCTTCCTTATTCCTCTACATCTTCTACATCTATTTAATACTTCTCTGTACATAGATACCTCTCTCCAGACAACTCTCTCTACACGAACCGCAGATCCATGTAAATATCAATCTCAATCCCCCCCCCCCCCCCCCCCCCCTTTCTTCTCTACAACTTCTTCCACCCCCAAACTCTCTACTCGCTCTCTTACATCCGTCAGCTACTCTCCTCATCACTCTCTTCTCCTAATCTAATAATCTCTCATTCTAAGTATATCTCCGTCGTCACCGATCTCCGTCTCAGAAAACTCTCAGTCCTTGCAAGAGAAGTATCACACCTCTTTCATCTCACCTCATCGCACTCGTACAATGATCGATCAGTTGTCAATGTTTCTCTAACCTCCCTGCGGATCTCAGAATCCACGGCTCACGATCGTCCATTCTCTATAATCACGAGAGTCACATCCACAACGAAACTTCAACTTGCATCATCTAATCGTCAACTCTCAGAATCGTATCGTCTACATTCAAGCTTCATCTTTCTCGATAGATCTCGTCCACCTTCTATTATCTATACTTCTCTCTCATCAATAACAGCTTAATGTCTCCAAATTCTCACCCCTCTCTCGTCAATAACTTCTCTCTCTTCATAAACGTCATCCTCTCTCTCTTCTAGCATTCCCCTCATCCCTACGATTTACTAATAAATAACTATCTCAATGAACCGAATCTCTCAATGCTCTCATCCTCCCGCTCCTCCATCCACATCATTCTCATCTATCAAACCTTCTACAACACCTCAGACGTGCTCCAACTCTCCCCATTCCATCTCACTCTTCATCAAATATACTTCTCTTTCTCGATAACTTCAATCGTCTCTATCCTCTCATCTCTCTCTCTCAAATCCCTCTCTCTCTCTCCCTCGTGTATGAAAAGTTGCTTTCAGATATGAAATGCAGGGTCATACGGTACATAGAAATTTTGATGAATGTAAAGAGTAGTTCCGGTGAACAGACTTGATTTATTTCTTGACGGTATCATGGTATCTTGCTGAAGCTTATTATTGGTCCTTAGTATCTTGCAAATGACATGCATTTATTCCTGTGTTTTAAAATTCCTAATTGTTTCTAGTTTGGTTTATCAGTGCTACAAAACACCTCTCATCTTCAAGAAACAAAAGTTGCCCGGTATTGCTGTGCATTGTTATTTATTGTGGCTTCCTATTATGGGCTATATGGCCTCATTTGGGGCACATACACAAAAGTGCCCCATGGGAAAAAATCGGGAAATATAAATCGTCGGATCCATATGATGGTGTGAAGTTGCTCTGTGATCGGTCATACGCCATCGGTGACAAAAACCGGAGACGCCGACCTGGTACACCGAAGCTCGCCATGTTGTTCGAATTTATATATCAATTGTGAATGCGACCTGGAATAACGAGCCGGCAAATCGGCATTCGAATTAATATAGCAATCTGAACGCCGACCTGGAATAATCGAGACTCGGCCGTCGGTGTCGAATTTTATATAGCAATTTGAACGCCGACCTGGATTATCGATGCTCGTGCCATCGGAGTTCGAATTATATAACAATTTGAACGCCGACCTGGAATATCGAGCTGCCGGCCATCGAATTCGAATTTATATAGTAATGTGAAACCGAACCTGGTAAACCGAGCTCGGCCATCGTGTTCGAATATATATAGCAATTGAACGCCGGCACCTGGAATATCGAGCTCGGCCATCGCA